>CM054059.1:388382691-388592856 GCA_028641055.1 Alopecurus myosuroides | reverse complement strand
GTGGGTCTTAAGAATTTAAGATTAAGGTCTAGTCCCACAATGTATAAGGGTGGGTCTTAAGAGCATCTCCAGCGGATCCTCTATCCGGTCCTCCACAGCGATATAGAGGACGGTAGACCGAAAAACGCGTCCCAGTAGCTCCTCCAAACGGGCGTCCACAATTTGGACGACCTAGAGGACCAGCTCGCATCCTCTACTCCTACAGGACGAATAGAGGATCCTCCATCCCTCCAGCGCTCAATCGCTCGCCCGAGAAATCGCTCCCGCGCGCTTCCGGAGCTCCTCCCGCGTCCTCCTCAACAGCTCGAGCAAGAGCGTGAGGGGCACCGTGGCCGACGGCGGTCGATCTAGGGCAGGGAGCCGCCCGGCGGGGGACGAGCTCGGGGTGGGTATCGGCCGACGGCGGTCGAGCTCGGGGCGGGAAGCCACAACCGCCTCAAGGTGGCTCCCGCAGCAGCCATGGCCTATGGCCCTTTGTGGGGAAGCTCGTGCACGAGCTCTTAGGCGGCCGACGGGGCGGGGTGGATCTCGGCGTTGGGATCGAACCGGCGGAGGGGGCTCGTGGGAGGCACCGGTGGACCTCGGGGAGAGAGGCTTGGGCTGGGAATCGAACCGGCGTAGGGGGCTTGGGGTGGGAGGCGGCCGGTGGAGCTCTGCGGAGGGGCTCGGGGTGGGAGGCGGCCGGTGGAGCTCGGGGAGCCTCCATGGCTGTGTGTGCGGGGAAGGCTGGCTGTGTGCGTGCGTGCCTCCATTTGATCGTGGAGATTGGGGATTGGGGAGGGCAGTACTAGTTCTGTCGTATTTTATTTTTGGTCTCCATCTGTAGATGAATTGCTTCTAAATTTTGCTTATATGTTGCTTGCACCGAAACATACACCAACACTGCATTCATAGACTTGTTGTGGAATAAAATAGAGCCAAAATGTTAAACGGTAGTTATTAGATATTATTAAAAACATGAGAGAGAATATAGACGTCCTGAATATAGACGATCCACTGGAAAACTAGGAACATCTAAAAAGAAATATTTTTAGCTCCATATAGAGGACAAAATTTAGAGGATCCACTGGAGATGCTCTAAGACCACTTTTTGCCTTAAGGCCTCTCCTTATTTCTACATTGGAGATGCCCTAAGAGACCACTTTTAGAAAGGCTTGCTAAAAATTTACAAAGTGGCCTTTAGTTTTGCAAATATGCAAAGTGGAAGGCCAGATTTGGCAAACTTTGTATATTTTTTGGGTAGGGGATCACTTATACAAAGGCTGCTGGAGGAGAGTTTTAGGGTAGAATTTGTAAAATAGTAATTGAGTTTTAGGGTAGATGCTCTAACGAAGAAAGAAGTTGTGTGCAGATACGGTGTGCCGTGTGCAGGCCAAGTGACGCGCCAGGCATAATGTCAACGAGCCAGGAGCCGAGGATGGCACGGACCCAGGGACAACGCGTTCCACGATGCCATTTTCGAACCAGATTAACCCCGCTTTCCATGACTCTCATTTGGGAAATACATTAGTCACCACCAACCTTTATGTGTGGCTAAGGAAAGTACGCCGTACGTTAGATGCTTGATACGAAGACTGCTCTCTCGGATGTGTGTTTAAACTCTCTGTTGAGACCGTTGTAAAGAAAGGATAGGAATTTTTGTGAGTGAATAGCATTAAACTACCGGTTTTGAACTTAAATTTGCTGTTTACAGTTTTTTTTTTGAAGTGTGCTGTTTGCAGTTTGGTGTACCATTTTTCGCATGTGATCACAGAAAAGACTGATTCGGAAGTGATTGCAAATTTGTTAACGTCACACCTCTCGTTTCTCTTCCAATTCCATCGAGTACAGGAATTGCCGTTCGAATTAGCAAAAGATTGGATTACAAAGGGATGGATCGAGAGTAGAGTTTGAAAACCAGAGTACAAGGAAGGCCGTAGCCACTATTCCATCGCCGCCTTCCATGTTGTCGACGTGCACCTTATATCTCGAGCCACTCCTAGCTTGCCAGCTGTCAGCGGGCCTAGGTGCTGCGTAGATAGCGCTTGCTCTCTTGTCGCGATCTCCTATCACGCTCCAGCAAGTCGAGGTGACTGAGCATATAGACCCTCAAATGGAGATTTCCCAAGGGCTGAACTCCAAGCGTATGTGGCAGGGGCTACGTATTACCTTAACTAGAAGGATACCCCGCGCGTTGCGGCGGTGATCCCTTAAAGTAAACAACGCTGCTATACGTACGACAAAATCTGTACGATTTGCGCTCGACTCTCCACATCAACCGTCGGCATGTGAGGCTTGAGCAACGTATACCATTGGATGCAGCGTGATTGTTGTTGTACATGTTTCGTCAGATGCACATCAGTTTCGTAAAGTAAATGACATGTGTTTTTTTTTATGCAGAGACCAAGGGTCTAAACCTCCTTTTCGGAAAAATAAACAACATGATACATTACATAGTCAAAAGAAATATGAAATTTTTGGTTGGTCATAATCGAGATACTAAATTTTATAAACATGTGATACATATTATAAACCATTAGTTTGCAAAATGGATGGTTTAAGAAATGTATGATATGTAGGTTGCATGTAATAATTAATAAATATTAGTGAAGATGACATAGACAATTGATTGGCTAAGAGGATGGATGATGTGGATAGGTTACATGTTGAGATAGAAAAATAATTAATGCGTGTTAGTGGGGTTTTGCTTTATAAGAAGTATAGATTAGGCTAATTAGTCAATTAGTCTTTTTTTTGGAGAAGATCCTAATTAATCTTGGTCCAACTTTGGCAGCGTGCTAATTTTGTGTGGCCCAAAGTCCAAACTCAATGCATTAGACATATGTTCAAAAAAAAAAAGCATTAGGCAAGGCCTAAGGCCACAAACACGTTACACGATGCCATATATCTAGGCGATGACGGAGGCGACTGCCGGGCTACTCTTCTTGCCCTGCTAGGCGATGACGGAGGCGACTGCCGGGCTGTCGCCGGTGGCAGCGGCCGTTGGACTCACGGTCGCTTCGCCGCTGGTGCCTACGCCTCTGCGCTCATCGGCACCGCTGGGTGGACGTTTCTGGTGCCTCTCACCGGAAACATCCGACGTGGAGGAGGATTCAACTATTCGCAAAGGTAGGGTTCCTAACAGTTGTGACCGCTATCTTTTGGATTGCAGAACCCCAGAGGAGGATCAAGATCGAGACATTGGATCGGGTGGGAAGAAGGCACGGAGGAATGCTACTCGGCGTTTGAAGAAGGCGGCGGCGCGGGAGGAGTTTCTTTCCTTCAAAGTTGCTGCTTCTCCAAAAAAATTCAGGGTACCAAAGCTTCCTGTGATGCAATCTTCTTCCTTCGTGGAAGAGAACTTCATCGAGAGCGAGTGGACCACGGTGAGTCCGAAGAGATCGCCGGTGACTTCCGCTGCTCATCGGAGATCCGTGATTAGCGTTAATTCAAAACTTCAGTTACCGAGCAGTTTGGGCTTTCGGAGGGCCAACGGATCACAGGGGACCACTAGGCCTTTCGTGGGCCAGGGTCTACCTAATGATACAGGGACTATTAACGTTGATCGACCAATTAATGCATTAGGGTTACGGCGCTTCCTGAGGGGCTTCTGGTCGAGATCAGAACATCAGCCGCCGGCTCCCATGGCGTTCAGAGGTGATGGGCGAGGTAATGGCCCTAACCGTGGGGGGGGGGGGGGGTATAACAAATGGAACAATCAGGGGAGGTTCAACCAAGATGGCTTCAATTCGGGTTTCAATGGCTTCTCTAGCTTCGAGGAAGGGGGACCTAGTGGCACCGCGGCTGGATCGTTCGACCAAGGGCCTCAATTCAATGTGGGCAATGGATTTCCTAATCGGCAGCGGGGTGGCTACAATGCTGGTCTCGGGCGTGGTCGAAGGCCCTTCGAGGGACGTGGCCGTGGCGAACCCAACGCCTTCGTGGCGGGAAGGAACTCTGCTGCATTCACTCAAAACCAGGGGAGCTATCAGAATCAGGGGCCTAGATACAACACATATGATCATAGAGGCGTTCGGGGTCGGTATGGTGATTCTCGGATCTCTGGTAGGGGCGCTGTCAACCAGACGGGTGGTCCTTCGTCGACTCCGATTCAGACATCTGGTGTGGCTCAGCCCGTGGCGGTTGCAGCAGTGGCTCCAAGCTCGCAGCATACAGTGGCTACTTCAACTACAAGTGCAGCAGTGGTTGCACGACCGGCTGTTCTTCCTAGTAGTACTCCTGTGGTGGCTGCGGTTGTGTCTGAACCAGACCCAACAACTACTGTGGCGCGTCCAGAGAATGGGAGTGGTATCATCTCGGCCGCAACACTTGCGAATGCTGTCGCTAATGCAGTCCCTAAGAGAACAAAAAAATGCTATAGATGTGGCCTCGCTGGTCACCGTTCAAAGGCATGTAATGTGGCTATGTGTCAAATTTGCGAGGGACCTGATCATGGGGATAGGCGGTGCCATTTGTTGACAGCCCCTAAACCTATGATACAAGTTTATGGTTATGGCCATGAGGAGTTAATTATCTTCAAATTTCCGTGCACTGAAACTTACAAGCCAAAATTGGAAAATCATCGGTTGGCTTCGATTGTTGTTACGGGAGGGGAATTAACCATCCCGGGGATTATTCGACAGCTGCAACGGTTGGTGCCGACAGAGAATTTTGTTTGGAATGTTATTCGTATGGGTCACAACATTTTTCAGGTGGAGTTCCCTAATAGCACTGAGTTGGAAAGGTTGAAGATTTTTGGGAGATGCATTGTACCTAATAGTCCTTGTGAGATCACTGTTGATAGTTGGACTAAAGAACCTGAGCCTGCAGAGGCTCTACCAGAGGTATGGCTGCGAGTGGAGGGTATTCCAAGTCCACACATTGGTGATTATCTAGCTCTATGGGCTGTGGGGGATATCTTTGGTATGACCAAAGAAATTGATATGTCTTTCACTAGAAAACATGGGATTTTGCGTATTCGTATTGGTTGTATCAATCACTGTCGGATATATACCGAATAGGGGTATAGAAGATGGTAGACAAAAGAGCTGGACTACCAGGGTGGCCTGCAAGGTAATGGGCTTAGGTCCATTGGGCGGCCCAGTAGTCCGACGCGTAGAAGCCGGATTCTAGAAGAACCCGGATCACGGCCCGCGTGATCTGGCTTGGAGGAGAAGACGGATTCCTTACTTTCCAAGTTACAAGTTAAACGTAGTCTTCTAGGTTTCTGGTTCTGTAAGCCCTAATCCGGCTATTATATAAAGCCGGACGGGAGATAAGTTCAATAGGTCCCTTTAGTTCAAGGTTCTAGGTCCTAGCTTAAGCCTTGCGCAACTCGCCGGGAAGTTCATCCTCGTCGAGTAGCTAGATCTATTCCCTTACATTGTAACCTTATTATACGGGCTTTAGTCCCTCATAGTGAGAAGTGCAGGAGTAGGTACGCCGTACTGTCGCGACGTACCGAACCTGGGTAAATCCCGTGTTCTGTGTTTACTACGCTATCCCGTTACCCCACGTCTCTACCGTAGTCTCATGGCACCCCAGTCTATGAAAACTACTACGATGTCTCGACAGTTGGCGCCCACCGTGGGGCAGACGACGTCAGGCGTGAAGTTCCGATCTGGGATTTTAGGCGGAATCGGAAGATCGATCACTGTCGGAAGCTTGGAATTCGACAACGACGTCGGGCGCTTCCTCGACAACGGATCCTACATCCCGGCGCAAAACCATCTGGTAAGTGCCTGCGTTTTACCGATTGGATCTGCAAATATCTTTATCGGATTAACCGCGGAAGCAATGGGGTTTTGCGGTGAAAGCAATTATCTCCCACCCGCCCTATACCCAGTCGAAGACGACTATGATGCCGGATTTTGCTCAGATCGCCGACAAAACAGTGATACCCACTTTATCGGCATGGTGCAATCCGAGATCGCCGAAAACACGGATGACGGAAATCCCGTGCAAGAGGCAGACAACAATACACCCGTCCCAGAGACGGAAGAACCAATACCCGTCACAGAGACGGAAGATCCGACATCTGTCAACCAGACGATGAACTCGGAAACAGAGTCCGTGCTTGCCGCCATTGAGGCGAGATTGGAGTCGGAAACCGGATCGGATAACTTCTCCGAAGACGAAGATGACGATGCCTTCGTACGAAAAGTTAAATCCTTTCAAGAGGGATTCCATGAAGTGCTAATGGCAAAACCAGCCGATACAAAGGGTGCCGATAGCCAGGAAAGCCCTAAAACCCCTCCGCCAGCTGAGGAGAGGGAAGACGGAGAAACTTCTCCGATATTTCCTAATGTCAAGGAGATGACAGAGGATGAACCTGTCAAAAAACCTCCCTCTTCCAAGAAAAAGCACCGTGCTTCTAAAAAACTCCAGTACAAACTCCGGAAGAAAAAATCAGCTGATCTCGCTGATGAAAACCTGGAAGTTGGAGATATTAGTGATACAAAGCCTACGGAAAAGAAATCTAAGGAAATCACTGCTCCGCCAATGACAGAACTGGAAGAGCAAGAACTATTACAAACTCCAGTGGGACCCAATGAACCCCCTGAGATGCTGGAAGCCAGGAGACAAGCTTTCCAACGGCAACAGCAACAACTGCTTAGATCTCGGCAACACCTCCAACAAACCCATAATGACATCAAAATCATGAAGGAAGAAATTGAGGAATACGAGAGAAAGCACAGATCTGTCTTAAAACCTACAAGGTTACCCGGAATTACAAAACCGGAAGAACTGCCGCCGAAAGAAAGGTTCTATAACCCATCTTGGCAAAAGCAGTTAAACGGCAAAGATGCCAAGGGCGAACCAATATACAAAACCGCAGCTGAAAACGCGGAAGCAGCGTTCGCCATCCTGAACAATGATCTGTACTCCAACGGGGAAAAACTCCAAGGGGTGTATGCTTTCCTAGGAAAAGCATTACAGCAGCAACAGCGAGGACAAGAGAGATCAGGGAGGCTGCATGATAATTCCGCCCTCTGCAAAACTGTTACTTGCGCTGCTGGAGCACCTGGACCGGAAGAACCCGGAGATTCGGATAAAAAAGAGGATCCGAGAAAAGACAAGAAAAACCCCGACAACCGGGACGCAGCGTCTAGAACCGGACCTCATCTCCCGAAAGATGGATATAAACCACACGATCGGGAAGACAAACACCGGAACGACGGCAAAATAATGCCACCTCCGAGAAACCCAGCTGAAAAAGCTGGAAGATACGATACACCTCACAGGCGTGAAAGATCTCGGACACCGCCCAAAGATAAGGAAAGATACAGGAGCAGGACTCCACCTAATCCCAGAGGGCGTGACAACGGAAGAGATAGAGATAACCTCGGAAAAACGCGTCCGCGTAACAATGGGAAAGAAAGGAGTAGATCCCCTTCTGTCCATTCAGCCGGGAGATATTCTGCGCATATTGACAGAGCAGAAAAGGATGATCTATACTTTGGTCCTAAGTGTTTCACTGACAGGATCCGAAGGATAACCCTGCATTCTGGCTTTGCCAAAGTTGGTCCAACCTATCAAAAATATACCGGTAGTACAAACCCGGATACCTGGCTTTCAGATTATTACACAGCCGTCCAGATCAACAACGGGACAGACCTGGAAGCTGTCAAGTTTCTTCCCCTAATGTTGCTAGACGGAGCCAGAGATTGGATTAATGGTTTACCATCAAGAACTGTCGACAGTTGGGATGATATGGCGAGAGTATTTACTCAGCATTTTCGAGGAACATACAAACGCCCAAATAGCATCAATCAGCTGAACCGTTGCACCCAATTTGAAGATGAACCATACGTGGATTTCATCTCCAGATGGACTGCAATGAAGAATAGTTGCTCTGGGGTAACTGACGTACAAGCAATGCATGCTTTCGTCAATGGCCTAAAACCCGGACTTGTACCGTTCATGGTTGGCTCCAAAAAGCACAAAGATCTCGGATCTATGCTTACAACCGCTAATGAGCATGCTGCAGCCGAAGACGATATCAGAGCAAGAGGAGGCAATATTGAGTCACTGATACTGGCCAAGAAAACACCTCGTTCTGATAAAAAAGGAACCCCGGAGTCAACAACAAAGCCCAAGGAGGTTAACTTAGCCTTTGGAGGAGAAAAAGGGAACAAGTGGAAAGGCCGCAGTCCGGATCCCATCAATTACACTCCTGAAGAATGGGAGAGAATTAAGTCGGAACCCTGCGTCCACCACTCTCAATTTGGGAAGCCAACCCACACGAACGCGCAATGCCGGCTAAACAAGCATATGAAAGGCAATGCAGGATCCGGAAATAAAGGGAAGGGTTCCAAGAGGAAACCCACCAAACAAAAGCCAGAAGCTGAAAAAGAAGACAGTGAATCGGACACTGATGATAAAATCCAGGAACAACAGCGAAAAGGCGAACCCAAATTTCCGAGAGTTGACGGAGAAGCAATGCTAACTTTCCTAGCAACCCCGTCAGCAAAGGTGGCCAAAAGGACACTTCGAGAAATAAACGCGGTTATTCCTGCAACCCCAAAATTCTTGAAGTATTCCAACACACCGATAATCTGGGATCAGTCTGATCATCCCGGAAATATCCCTGAACCCGGCACACAAGCTCTTGTTGTAAGCCCTATTGTTCAAAACACTAGGCTAAGAAGAGTGCTGATGGACGGAGGATCCAGCATCAATATAATGTACCTGGATACACTGAAGCACTTGAAGATATCCGAGTCCCAGCTCAATTACAGCAATATACGCTTCCATGGCATTGTCCCTGGCAGGCAAGCACGGTCCCTAGGAGAAATTTCCCTAGATGTCACCTTTGGAGATAAAGATCACTTCCGGCAGGAAAAAGTATCCTTCGAAGTTGTGCCGTTCGAGAGCGTGTATCACGCAATACTCGGACGTCCGGCTTTCGCCAAGTTTATGGCAAGATCTTGCTACATCTACAACAAGCTGAAGATGCCAGGACCCAAAGGAGGAGTAATCACCATTGCCGGTGATTTCAAGCTGGCAAACGAGTTGGAGAAGCAAAACGCCCTTTGCGCTCAAAGAGTTATAGCTCAGGAAGAACTGAAGGAGTTAGCCAAGGAGGTATCGCCGAAAGAAATGCCGGCAGGAAAAGAAACTCGGAAGCCAACAGATAGCTTCAAGGCATCCGAGAATACAAGACAAGTAATCCTAGATCCCAAAGATCCGACAAAATTCGTCGTTGTAGGGACTGGGATGACCGACAAATAGGAAGGCGAGCTCATCAAGTTCCTCCGTGAGAACTGGGACATTTTTGCTTGGTGTCCAGCTGACATGCCAGGCGTACCCAGGGAACTTGCTGAGCACCAACTCAAGGTTATTCCCGGATCAAAACCCGTCAAACAAGGTCTCCGTCGATTTGACGGAAGAAGACGGAAGGCTATTGGCAAGGAAATTATCCGGCTTTTAGCAGCGGATTTCATCAAGGAGGTAATCCATACTGACTGGTCCGCAAATCCGGTATTAGTACCGAAGAAAGACACAACTGCACTCAGAATGTGTATAGATTACACAGGATTGAACAAGTTATGTCCGAAAGATAGGTTTGCGCTGCCGCGAATCGATCAAATAATAGATGCCACTGCAGGCTCTGAGCTTTTATGCTTTTTGGATGCATACTCCGGGTACCACCAAATACGCATGAAAAAGGAAGATCAAATCAAGACTTCTTTTATAACCCCGTACGGGACGTATTACTACGTAACCATGCCTTTTGGCCTGAAGAACGCAGGTGCAACCTACCAGCGTTGCATGCAACGTTGTTTGCATAGTCAGATTGGAAAAAACGTCCATGTTTACGTGGACGACATTGCTGTCGTAACCAAGGAAAAAGATACACTCCTTGAGGATTTGCGAGAAACTTTCGAAAACTTACGCACTTACAAGATGAAGTTGAATCCATCTAAGTGCGTATTCGGGGTTCCCTCAAGAAAACTTCTGGGTTTCATCGTTTCTCACAGAGGAATAGAATTTAACCCGGAAAACATAAAGGCAATCTCGAACATCTCAAAACCTACATGTGTAAAGGATGTCCCAGAATTGCCGGGTTCCGCCACAGCCATAAAAAGATTTCTTAGTTGGCTGGGGGCTAAAACCCTACTACTCTTCAAGCTGCTGAAAAATTTCGACAAGGTCAAGTGGATTGCGGAAGCCCGGGAACACCTAGCAAGTTATGTCCCCTTCTGTACTTAGTTCAAATCTATGTAAACATCTTTTGAGATCATGAAATAAAGTTGTCGGAATGCTGTCATCCATGTTTCTTATAAGTGCAAAGTGTTTCCGCCTCATCTATTTCCCAATGATCTTACAAATTTCTCAATGTTAACCCGAATTGTGCTTGTGTACTCGGCGTTACATAACTGAATGATTTTTCAGCCTTTTAACGGCTAAAGGAAACTTGAATTGCCTGCGTGCCCAAGTTTCACTTAAAACTTTCCTTGTTTCTCTAAGTCTTATCTGATCGTGCGTATGCTGGGTTACTGGAACTAGTTAGTAAAAATGCCTTTAGCATGATTCATGTTTTCGAGTTTCAAAACTGCTTGGTTCGTCCCCAGTTACTCGGCATAACGATTCATAATGCTATTTGAGCCATTTCAAACACTAAGGACAGTTAAAGCATATACACCAGAGAACTTAGAAGATAAAGGAATGGTAAAATTCAAACAACTTGCAAAGTAATTTCATAGTTTAAACTGCAAAAGGCGGAATTTTCATTAATACATAAGAAGCATTACATTTTGGATTGCAAATGAAAGAACAGTAATGCTCCTATTGTCTAAATTTTCTATCCAGGTTCCAGGTAACCCTTCAAGAATCCGACTCCTCCTCGCTGCTTTCTTCGTCGGGAATCGGAGGAGCTTCTTCTTCTGGATAGTGGACGCCGACATTTACCATGGCGGCAATCTGGGTGGCGTGGCCCTTAACTTCACCAAAGATGGTGGATCGTTGTGCATCCGTGTATCCCTGAGGGACACCGGTGGCCACACGCCAGGATTTGGCACTAGGGTAGTGCATGCGCATAAGGCCTAAGGCCATACGCGCACCACCCCGTGCAGCGGAGCGGAGAACGGACTCCTTGGACTCCGCCACCTCCATGATGATACCCGGAAGTTTTTCAACTTCCGAGCACTCCCCAGATTTTTCGGGAAGAAACTTGCCTACCAACTGCGTTGCAGCAGCCTTCACCAAGTTCCATGTTTCCCCGAAAGCTCGGATGCCCGCAGCCCGAGCGCCATCTGGGGTGTCTCCTGTTTGATCCCATAAAGCATACAAAAGGGTTAAGAAGACAAACAGAGACAGCAAAACATGGAAAGATGAAGACAAGGGTAAAAATTTACCGATGAGTTTGTCAATTTCCGAAACTTCCTCCAGGCGAAGGTTCAGAGCTTCAGTCAAATCCTGGATAGCGGATTTGTCTTTCTCCGCCTGCTCGGAAGCCTTGGAGTTAGCCACTCCAAGGGCCAGATTGCTGGCTTCCAGGTCTTTTTGAGCCGTCACAAGATTCTTGTGAAGCTCAATATTCTCATTGCGGAGAATCTCGGCGTTGCCGGAATCTTCCGCTGCTTGTTTAGCCTCGGCTAAAGCAGCTGAAAAGCAAGTGAAAATCCGAGTTGATCAATTTCCTCGGGAAAAAACTTAGACAAAGTCTTAAACCGGAAATTTCAAAACGAAAAAGCCTACCTTTCGTTTCCGTCAAAGCGAGCTGAGATGATTCCAGCTCCGCCTCTCTCTCCTCAAGAATAGAAAGAAGACTTCGAACTTCTTTATTCTTGATAGTGAGCTTCCTGAAAACTTCAAGGTTTATGGCCTCGGAGGTTTGCTGAAACACAGCAAGGAAAAGTATGGTTAATAAAAACATCAAAGCAAAAAAGCACGCATTTTGTTTAATGCTTGGGGGCTAGAATTACATACCTGGCTCAAACGCTGCAAACCTGCCAAGTTTTCTTGGAATCCTTTTGCGTATTCTGCAAAATGGTTCCCGGCTGCGTCCAAGCCTTCATTGATCGCCTTGAAATCCTTTTCGAAGGTGGGGATTTCCTCGTCAAAAGTCCGAGAAGATTCCCCCACTTTCGGGGCCGCCCTTTCCCTCGTGTCCGACTCGGACACAACGGGCTGGCTGGGCTCTGGGGGCTTGGTGGTGGTGGCTGCAGTAGGCTCTTCCGCCATTGTCTGCGGTGTGTCCGGGGCAACGGCGGGGGAAGGTTGGCTGCCTCGGCCGGAAGAAACCTTGTGTTTCTTCAGCTTCCTAGGCTTTAGGTTGGAAGGCGGCAGGCTAAAAACAGGAAATCCGGGTAAAGTCAAAACACCGAAGATGGACGAAAAAATCTCCCATAAAAAGGAAAACCCAGAAAAACTAACCTGGACGTGGCGACGGGGACGCCGTCAAGGTCGATAATTTCATCCGAAGAAATTATCTTCTTGCGCTTGCGACCTCCGGCAGCAGCGGAGCGCAGCGCGTCCAGCTCAGCTTCGGAGGCTAACTCCGAGTCTGAAAGTTCCGCAAGCTGTCGAGAAAACTAATCAAAACCAAAAGGTAGATTATCCAAGAATTGAAGTTGTACCCAAATGACGGAAATTTTACCTTGGGAGCGGGGTTGTTGGCCGTGTACATTGGCCGACTCTCCGCGTACTGGTCGCGAGATGCGACCAATTGATTGATGCGCCGCTTAAGCTCTTTCGGGGCCCAATCCTTGTCGGTTGTCCGCATAGGATCTTTGGCCCCCGAGTAATCGCACAAAAGGCGGCCTTCATGGTTCGCCAACGGCTGAATTCGCCTATTCAGCCAACAGATGACCGTGTCCATACCGGTCAAAGGTGGCGTTGAGGAGGTGAGCTTGGCGATGCGCTTCTTGATCCTTAGCAGATCAGGCGGCAGACTTTGGACGGCTTCTGTTCCCCAGTTATCCTGGGGAACGGCGGCGGAGTTTACAAAAGGTGGAACCCCGACGGCCTTTTTAGGAAAGGGCACGTCGGGGTGATAGAAGAAAGAGCCCGTCCAAAATTTGACGGACTCGGAAGTTTTAATCTTGGGGAACCAATCCTCTCGGAATCTCCGAAGAGTAAAGGAAATGGTCCCGCAAGTGGGGAGAGCACCCTCCACAGAGTTGCGTTTCACCCCAAAACAATACATCCAGAAATCTAACCTAGGCTCTATTCCTAGGTAACCCTCAAACAAGGCCTGAAAGCCGGCCATGTACAGAATAGAGTTGGGAGGGAGATTATGTGGTTGGATGTTATAGTGGGATAAAACCTGGAGAAAAAAGGAAGAGGGTGGAAGCCCCATACCTCGCAGAAGGTGGGAGGTAAGGAGCACTCTTTCGTTCTCCTGGGGCGTAGGCTCGGTCTCCTCTTCTGGGACCCGCCACTTCTTCTTCAGCACCAGGCCCTCCTTCTCCAAGTTAGGAAGAAGAGCCGGAGGAATACTGCAGGCACTCCAGTTGCCTGCAGTTTCCTCTTCTTCGTCTCCACCGGCGGCGGCAGCGGACGCGGCCCTCGCGGCGGCGAGCTGCTCGTCAAGGAGCTCTACTTTCTCCTCCACCGTTTCGGGAGCGAACGGTGGAGTCGATTTGGTGCTGGACCCCGCAACATCTGCGGCGGCGGAAGCATTTCCTCCGCCCGCCGCGGACGCCACGTTCTTCTCTGGCTCGCCGCCGGCGTGCTTGGGCGACCCAACTTGGGGATCCAGATCGCCCAAAGGCTCGTTGATGGAGGCGCGGGCCGGTGAGGACGACGGTGAGGCCATCGTTTTCGGCGGTGACGGAGCGCTCCGGCGTGCGAAGGGCTCGTCGGGGTAAGGATTCGTTCTAAGCTCTCGTGCTCGCGTTTGCGTCAATGGCGTGGGCAGAAGGAGTGAGGAAAGATTTTCGGAGAGGAAGGAGACGGCTATTTATAGCCTAAAAACCCTCTAGATACGCGCCAACGGCTCTTTTGACCGTTGGATGTTTGACGCGTGTCGCTCGCCGGAAAATCCGGGAAACGGAACGACAGAGGAATGATGGCTATCTCCTCGTTTCTCGTGAGAATCTGTCAGAGATACGTTGCAGGGTTTCCCGCGTGAAACCAAGCGGCGCTTGCGTCAGCATGATTAAAGCGCTGATGTCACGTGTTCCTTTTCCGCGAAGGATCGCGAGAAGAAAAGCCGGATTTTCATAGTTCCGAGTTTTATGTTACCATCTCCTTTGAAAGGAAAGAAGAAAGAATCAAGACTGCTGAATCAAGTTTCCCGGACAAAATGTATTTGACGAAAGGCGGAGTTTCAGAGTTTTGATCCTTCCTGGGGGCTACTGTCGGATATATACCGAATAGGGGTATAGAAGATGGTAGACAAAAGAGCTGGACTACCAGGGTGGCCTGCAAGGTAATGGGCTTAGGTCCATTGGGCGGCCCAGTAGTCCGACGCGTAGAAGCCGGATTCTAGAAGAACCCGGATCACGGCCCGCGTGATCTGGCTTGGAGGAGAAGACGGATTCCTTACTTTCCAAGTTACAAGTTAAACGTAGTCTTCTAGGTTTCTGGTTCTGTAAGCCCTAATCCGGCTATTATATAAAGCCGGACGGGAGATAAGTTCAATAGGTCCCTTTAGTTCAAGGTTCTAGGTCCTAGCTTAAGCCTTGCGCAACTCGCCGGGAAGTTCATCCTCGTCGAGTAGCTAGATCTATTCCCTTACATTGTAACCTTATTATACGGGCTTTAGTCCCTCATAGTGAGAAGTGCAGGAGTAGGTACGCCGTACTGTCGCGACGTACCGAACCTGGGTAAATCCCGTGTTCTGTGTTTACTACGCTATCCCGTTACCCCACGTCTCTACCGTAGTCTCATGGCACCCCAGTCTATGAAAACTACTACGATGTCTCGACAATCACCGTAAGATTCCTAGGCGCTTCCAGATGTTTATCAAGGATGGTTTTTATAGACTCTCTTTTGAGGTGGAGGAGAATGCACCCTTACCCATTGATGATGTGGACATGGAAGGTGACGAGGGAGACGATGAGAGTGAAGATGATTCTGATGGACTTGGTGATGATTTTCAAGATAAAGTGAACGAACTCACAGGCAGAACCCCAGAGAATTCATCTGATCCGAAACCCAAACAACCTACTGATGCCAATGATGGAGGCAGTGGTAAGAAGCCCATGTCTAATAATGTTCAATTGGGTTTAGTGTTCTCACCTCTGGTACGAAAATCTTTTGACCGTGCTAGGAGGGAGGTAGCTGATTTATTTTCATATGGCAAGATGGTTAATGATGATTTAGGGGAGCAACATGTGGGTGTTAACAATGAGAGTACTTCAGTTGCGGTTGTAGCGGAGGCTGATGGAGTTTTGTCGCCCACGGCAGTTTCTAGGGCTGTGGCAGTGAGTACAGTACCCACGGCAGAGGTTTCGGTTCCTTCTATGAAGCCCACGGCAGAGAATGCGGCTGCGGCAGAAACGGCAGAGTTTTCGCCGGTTTTTGCTCCTGCGGCAGCAGTTCCGGTGCAGTTTTCGGCCACGGCAGAAACGGCACCAGTTTGGCCGTTTTTTGATCCCGCGGCAGAGGTTTCCGAGGTTTTTCCTGCTGCCTGCTGCACTAATGTGGTGATGACTGCCTCTGCCTTCGTGGCCACGGCAGGTAATCATAATTTCTTGCAGCCATGTACTGTGTTCGTGCCGTCCGAGGAGAAAGAGACAGGGGATTATATTATTGGGGATCCCGAGGCTAAAGTTGAGGTTGGGATTTCTACTCAAGATATTGATGGAAATGGTTTAGTGTCATTTTCAGAGGGTATGATTTCTCCTTTTGTCTCCCATTTGGAACCAGTAGATTCTAGTACTTCTGCTTCCTCTCATATTTGTAGTAGTGCGCATTTAGGTGGTTTGCATGGCTCGGTTTCGGTTGCTGTTAATAATATGTGTGTTTCGGTTGGAGCAGGTAATTCTCACTTGGATGCTGGGATTAGTTCCCCCCTGTTGGTACCATGTATGCCTCAACCTTTGGCGTTGATCAACAGCCCGACCACTCCTTTTCCATCATTCCCTTTAGTGGGTTTTGGTAGCCCTAATGTAAATGAATCCAGGAAGAGAATTGAGGATTTTGGAGGTATTCTTGACGCTACTACTTCGGGTGTGCGGTCAAGTGGTCGTATACGGGCTCAACCTAATGCGGATGACACGCAATTGGAGAGGGCGATGTTGCTCGCTGCCAGGAGGGACTCGGGGGCAGGTATGAAGTCTTCTAATTCTTGTAAGAATTTTTCGATTTTGTCTTTCTCTGATTCCGATATTATCGATAGAGCTGCTAGCCTAGGAGTTTCTTTGGGTACTTCTAGTGCTACCAAGTTGGAGTCTGCTAAACTTATTAAAGATGGAGATTTGCATAGGACTTTATCTTTTCTTCATAATAATTTGGATAATAATCACGACCCACAGCCTCGTAGTTTGATTCTCAACAAGATTGCTAGTCTCTCTGAAGATTTAGTAGATGATGAGTGTTTCCCTAAATCTGTTTCTCCAATTGATTTAGTGGTTGATTGTGAGAAAGTTAAGAAAGTTAGGAAAAAGAAGGATTACTCTATTTCCAACAAACGAAGAAGTGTACGAATTAAGCGTAATAATTCTAAACAAGATGCATAATTTATGTGGGATGTTCTGGAACAGTGAGGGTTTTCGTGACCCGGGTAAACATCATTTTATACAGGAAAGTATCAGAGAGAGAAAACTTGATTTTGTGGCTTTGTCTGAGACAGGGAGATCTCATTTTGCACAATCCTTTTTATCTCACCTAGCTTCGGGCTTGGATTTTGTGTGGTTTTGTTTACCACCTAGAGGTCGGTCAGGAGGTATGCTCATTGGCATAAACTCTCTGTCTATAGAGGTTTGGAATGTGGACGTAGGAGATTTCTCTGTTAAACTTTATGTCAAGTCAAAGCATGATGGCTTTGAGTGGATTCTAGTGTCTGTCTATGGTGCTGCCCAGGAGGAATTTAAACCTAAGTTCTTATCAGAGTTTGTTCGTATATGTGAGAATGAAACATTACCGTTGTTGGTGGGTGGGGATTTTAATATAATACGAAAACCTGAAGAAAAGAATAATGATAATTACAATTCTAGATGGCCTGTTATGTTTAATGCAATTATCCATAGCTTAGACTTAAAAGAGATTGAATTATCGGGTAGACAATTTACTTGGGCTAGCAGGAGAGCTACTACAACTTTTGAAAAACTAGACAGAATTCTTTCTACCGTGGAGTGGGAGCAAAAAATTCCTCTAGCAACCGTTCAAGCTTTGGCTAGAAATGGGTCGGATCATACTCCTTTGTTTTTGTATTTTGGTGCTCGTGCTCATGTGGGTAATAAAAGTGGATTCTCTTTTGAGCTTTCGTGGCTCAGAATGGATGGTTTTTTCGAGTTGGTAGCTGCTGAATGGGGGGCTTTTCACAAGGGTGATACTGCTATTGCGGTTTGGCAAAACAAAATTAGACACCTAAGACGTTTTCTTAAAGGATGGGCTAAAAATCTTAGTGGTAAATATAGAATCGAGAGGGATAAATTAATCAAGATTATTGAGGAGTTGGATATTAAAGCTGAGAGTGTAGCTCTGTCTTTGGGAGAGAGGGAATCTCTTCGTGATGCTAATGATCGTCTTTGTTTTCTGCGTCGTGAGGAAGAAAGTAAATGGGCGCAAAGGGCTAAGGTTAGACATGTGTTGGAGGGCGGAGATAATACTAAATATTTCCATCTTATGGCTAATGGGAAACATCGCAGGAAGATGATTTTTCAGTTAGAACAAGAGGAGGGAACTATTGTTGGGGATGAGGACTTGAGATTATATATTTCTGAATATTATAAGAAATTATTTGGACCTTCCACACCTAATAATATCTCCTTAGTGGAGAGTAATATTCAGGATATACCACAGTTAACTCAACAGGAAAATGATATTCTCACTGCTGATTTCTTAGTGGAAGAGGTTTTTGAGGCAATATAACAGATGGAACCTAATAAATCTCCAGGTCCTGATGGTTTCCCCGCTGAATTTTACAAAACTTTTTGGGAAGTTATTAAAAAGGATTTGATGGCCATGTTTTTAGAGTTTAAGCAAGGCAATCTTCAGTTGTTTAAACTGAACTTTGGGGTGATTACTTTGCTTCCTAAAAAGGATGATGCAGTTCAAATCCAACAATATAGACCTATTTGCCTTCTCAACGTGAGTTTTAAAATTTTCACTAAAGTGGGTACTAATTGTATTACCCAGATAGTGCAGAAGGTGGTTAGACCATCTCAGTCTGCTTTTATGCCTGGGAGAAACATCTTGGAAGGAGTTGTTATCTTGCATGAAACCATCCATGAACTTAATAGGAAGAAATTGGATGGGGTAATTTTTAAAATTGACTTTGAGAAGGCTTATGATAAGGTTAAGTGGCCGTTTCTTCTTCAGGCTTTACGTATGAAAGGTTTTTCTCAGGAATGGTGTGATATGATTATTCAATTTGTTCAGGGTGGAAGTGTAGGTATACGGGTAAATGATGCAATTGGCCATTTTTTCCAAACTAAAAAAGGACTAAGGCAGGGTGATCCTCTATCTCCAATTCTTTTTAACATTGTGGCAGATATGCTTGCTATTTTAATTGCTAGGGCTAAGGAAATAGGACAAATTGGAGGTCTTATTCCTGACCTAGTTGAAGGAGGTTTGTATATCATTCAGTATGCAGATGATACGGTGCTATTCTTAGAGCATGATTTCGATAAAGCTCTAAATCTGAAATTAATCTTGTGTATCTTTGAGCAATTGTCGGGTCTCAAGATTAATTTTCACAAGAGTGAAGTTTTCTGTTTTGGTAAGGCTAAAGAGGTGGAGCACCAGTACAAACAAATCTTTGGTTGTGAGTCTGGTTTGTTACCTTTTAAATATTTGGGCATTCCTATCCACCATAGAAAACTTACAAACTCAGAGTGGCACCCAGTGGAGAGCCGTTTTGAGGACAAACTTGGGTGTTGGAAAGGAAAATTATTATCCTATGGGGATCGATTAGTTCTTGTTAATTCTGTGTTAACAAGTTTACCCATGTTTATGTTATCCTTTTTTGAGATTCCTAAGGGCGTCCGTAAGAGACTTGATTTCTATAGATCACGTTTTTTCTGGCAGAGTGATGACACCAAGCGTAAATATAGATTAACAAAATGGAATATTATTTGTAGACCCAAAGATCAAGGTGGATTAGGGGTGGAAGTGCTAGAGCTTATGAATAAGTGTTTATTGGCTAAATGGCTGTTTAAGATACTTCACGAGGAGGGTATTTGGCAGGAATTGTTACAAAATAAATACTTACATAGTAAATCTTTAGCTCAGGTTGAGGCACAACCAACTGATTCTCCATTCTGGAAGGGTTTAATGAGAGTTAAGAGGGATTTCTTTAGTAGAGGTTCCTTTAAAATTGGTAATGGTGAAACAACTAGATTTTTGGAGGATATTTGGCTAGGCCAAACCCCTCTATCTGATCAATATCCTCTTTTATATCATATTGTGCAGTCTAAAAATGTATCGGTTGCGGATGTATTTCAGAATGCACCACCAATCAATATTTCCTTTTGTAGGAATTTAGTAGGCATTACTTGGGATATGTGGTCTCATTTGTGCTTGCGTCTTATGAATGTCTCCTTGTTCTCGGATAATGATAAGTTTGTTTGGAAACTTACTCAGAATGGGAGCTTCTCTGTGAAATCTATGTATGAGGATATGATGAATGGACATACTATTTTTCTCAAAACTTACTTATGGAAACTAAAATTACCACTTAAGATCAAAATATTCATGTGGTTTTTGGATAAGAAGGTGATTTTGACTAAAGACAATTTAGCTAGAAAAGGGTGGAAAGGTGATATGCATTGTTCCTTTTGTGGGAATAATGAGACGGTAGATCATCTCTTTATTTCTTGTCCTTTGGCTAAACTTATTTGGCGAGTGGTCTTTTGTACTTTTAATATTACTCCCCCCTCCAACGTGACTAATATGTTTGGGGAATTGGCTTAATGGGATTGATGTGAGAACTAAGAAAAGGATTAGGATCGGTGTATCCGCAATTTGTTGGGCTATCTGGACATGTAGAAACAATGTTGTTTTTAACAAAAAGAAATATTTTCATGTTTTACAGGTTATTCACTCAGCAGCTCATTGGATCCAGCTATGGGCTTTACTTCTGCCTTCAGACCAGAGGAAGCTTATGGTGGATGGCTGCACTCGTCTCCTTACGGTGGCACATGATTTTTTCTCCCAACATACGTGGCAGCATCATAATAGGATTTCGTAGTTCCTTTGTTTTTGCTGTTTTCGGATTAAGGAGGATATCCTGTTCCTTGTAAGGTTATAATAATTGTAAACTATTGGATACTCTGAGTTTTAATAAGCAATAAAGGTTGTGTGCATCACTCGATGCAGAGGCCGGGGTCATCCCCATTTCTAAAAAAATATATCTTGATCGATTGGTGTACACATAGTCAGGCTGAGACACGATCGCATCCGCATCATCCATTTGATGCGATCCGCATCCAGTTGAGCAACCCGAATCGTCGACGAATACGACCTCCGGCCACCGTGCTCGGGGGTCGCGAAACCCACGCTCCCAAGACCAAGCAGGCAAGAACCAAGGTATTGCCGCTTTGATTCGCTTAGAGCATATCCGGTCGCGTCCCCCAAGGCCCTTCCCGTTCGGACGGGCCTCGAGCGCGCCCACTCGCGTCCCTCATTGGGCCTTCCCGTCCGGCAAACCCAGCCTAACCCCGTTGTGTAGGGCTTCCCGTGGGGGCGCCGAATGAGTAGAAAGCGGCGCCCGGTCTTCGTCTTCTCCCGAGACGGCGCAGAAGCGCAGGGGGCGCAACAAGCCGTTGCTTCGGCCAGTCGCTTCGCCCACGCGGCGGCCGCGCAGCTCCCCACGCGGGCGCCGGTGTTAATGCGGTGGCGGCCTTTCGGCCTCCTCGACCGGGTATAAATGCCGCCCCCGCCGCTATCGCCGCGCACACCACTCTCTCGCCGCTCTCTGCCTCTCCCCCCGGTGTCCTCTGCCTCTCCTCTCGCCGCCATGGATCCCCTCGCCGCCAATGGCTTCCCCCGCCGTTCTCTCCTCAAACACCAGGCGCGCGCCCTCTTCGAAGCCTGGTACCCGTGCCCGCCGAACGTGCGCGCCGGACACGGGTTCAGCATTGGGCTCGCCGGCGTGCCCATCCCCAACGCGCCGTCGGTGAGCGACGCGTCCTTGGGACAGGCGGTGCGCGCCCACTTCTACGGGCACCTCACGCCGGAACAACGCGCTGACCCCCGCTAGGACCGGGCGAACCCGGCGCGTTACGAGCGCGAGTTCAAGCGCCTCCACGAGGAGCGCTGGAACCGCTGGGATGGCCCCGGGCCGGCGCCGCCCGCCAATGAGCGCAACAGCTACGGGCGCGACGCGTTCTGGGCGCGACGCGTTCTGGGCGCTGGACGGCTTCACCCTCGACGCCGTCCTCGCCCACATCGAAGCCGGCAACAACCCGCGCCTCCTCTGGCTGGCGCCCACCTTCTGGGCCCCCAGGCGAACGACGGCGACCCCGACCTCCTCCGTCTCGCGCTCGTCCTCCTCCTCCGCCGGCGGCTCGTCTAGGCGCTCGGGCCCATCTCTGCGTGTCCCCAAGACGGAGCCGGGGACGTCCACGCCGCCGCACCTGCGTCCGCGCTCCGGCGGCATTCGCATTGGCGGAGGAGGCGCCCAGTCTTCCCGCCGTCGCCCTGCGCCGCCCCTCCTCGTGCCCAAGCCGGAGCCGGGGATGCGTGTCCCCAAGTAGGAGCCGGGGCTGGAGCACCCCCTCAGCCTCGCCGAACAGCTCCGGGCGCTCCAGGCAGCCTCGGCAACGGAGGACGACTTGGAGGGCATCAAGGCGGCACTCCTCGCGTCGTACAACCCGCCGCCGCCACTGTCCGACAAGGAGGCGTGCGCGTGGTCTTTCGTCAACACGGCGGCGATGACGGGCGCGCCGCTGATCGACCTCGACCCACCGGCACCGGCGGCCAACGACGCCGAGGCGGGGCCGAGCAACTGGCACGGCGAAGACGAGGTGGAGGACTGGAGCGACGACAGCAGCAACGATGACTACGACGTGTTCAACGAGTGAACCCGTCGTCTTTTAGTTTAAATTTTAGTTTTTAGTTTAAATTTTATTCAAATTTTTTAATATATCCTAAATATTTGAATGAAACCGTCGTTTAAAATTTTTAAACGTCGTTTTATTTTTATTTGGGGGGGATCCAATTGGGGCTGCCGTGCCGTCCAGACGAGCCCCCAAAGGGCCGATCCGGGCGCCCATCCGGACGCCTATTTGGGGGCGCGACTGGAGATGCTCTTAATCGCTGATTGCCCAAGCCAAAGTGTGTGCATATGTCTAGCTGCTTGATCGATTCAAATAATAAAATAATTACTATTTGCCGGTTGTTTTACCTAGATAGTATTTTTTACTAATTATTGGAAAGCGTCAATAGATTTAGGATTTTCCTATTGATAAACAAGTGGAAGCGCGTCAATTCTATGTTTTTGAGGGGCCGTGCCAACCATACATGAGGGTATCCTTATGATTCTGATGCACCAAAACATCGTCGTCGGTTCTGTTTAGTTGGTTCAAGCAATTTTCGTGGCTAGGATATTCACCTTCGACAAATCACGAATACTGCTTACCTTGTTTCCTCTTTTCAAAAAAGCCAATTGGGAAGTGCGGCTGAGATGCTTGCTTAATATAGTAATTTTGAACTTAATAAAAATATACCGTTTTAATTTGATATCCTTGGTATATTTATTTGTAAGACTTGATTTTTTTCATGGTGTACCGCTTTTACTATCAATGTCTTGCCCGGCCCCCCTATGCTCAAATCCTGGATCCGCCCCTGTCTGTGAGACACAATCTGCTCTGGCATGCTGTGAAGTTTAAAGACATTATCCATGAAAGCTGCAACCACATCAACAACAAAGAAGGGATGAGCCAAAGTAATAAAGTGTGCATAACAGATGAACTTGTCAACTACCACCACTATTAAGTTGAAGCGGCCAGATTTGGGCAAACCTTCTATAAAGTCCATAGAAATAACCTACCAGGCTTCATCTGGAACTAGCAAGGGCTGTAGTAACTGATACGTCTCCAACGTATCTATAATTTCTGATGTTCCATATTGATATTATGTCAATTACTACATGTTTTCTTCCTTCTTTATAGCATTTTTACACGTTTTCCGGGACTAACCTATTAACAAGATGCCAAGTGTCAGTTCACTGTTTTCTGCTGTTTTTGATTTCAGAAAAGTTGTTCTGGAAATATTCTCGGAATTGGACCCCACGAATCCCGAAGTTCCTATTTTCCACGGAAGCATCCAGAAGTCCGAAGAGGAGTCGAAGACGGGCACCAGGGGGCCCTCACCATAGCCAGGCGTGGACCCCCCTTGGGCGCGCCTGGGGGTGGTGAGGCCACCCTGGTGGCCCACCGACGTCTCCCTTTCGCCTATTTATTCCCCTCCGAAGGAAAACCCTTGGTACCTAATAAAAAATCCCCGAAAAGTTCCGCAGCCGCCGTCGTCGTCAACCCTAGATAAGGGGGGGTTCTGAAGCTGTCTCCCGGCACCCTGCCGGAGAGGAGATCATCGCCAGAGGCCTCTTCATCACCATGCGTGCCTCCGGAGTGATGCGTGAGTAGTTCATCCTTGGACTACGGGTCCATAGAAGTAGCTAGATCGTTGTCTTCTCCTCCTAGGCCTCAATGTTTAGATCTCGTGAGCTGCCTAACATGATCGAGATTGTTCTTATGTAATTCTATATGCTGTGTTTGCTGGGAGCCGATGAATATTGAACTTATGCCAAGTTGATTATAGTCTTTATTGCATATGTTATTTGTGATCTTGCATGCTTTCCATTGCTAGTGGTTGCGTTGGCCAAGTAGTTGCTAGTGACTCCAAGAGTGAGTATTTATGCTCGATAGTTGGGTTCATGCCTCCTTTTCGCCTGTGCTCGAGTGACAGAAACGTGACGGGGGAGGATGTGCTGTTGCCACTAGGGAGAAAACAGCGGTGTGAGTGCCCGCGTGCACAATCATTGCTTAATGCGATTATCTGTTGCTTGCAACTTAATACCTAAGGGGTTCAGATGATAACCTGAGGGTGGATTATTAGTCATAGATGCAGTTGAATTACGGTCTATGTATATTGTTGTAATGCCCGCACTAAATATCATAGTAGTCATCATGTCATGAATGTGCACTACGGTGCAACCTCTATTTGTCAATTGCCCAGCTGTAATTTGTTCACCCAGCATGCTATCTTTTATGGAGAGACACCACTAGTGAACCTATGAACCCCGGTTCATTTTCCTACACTGTTAAACAAACCACTACAATTCCCTGCTTTCTTTACTTACTGCAAGCATACACCATTTTCCACACTATACGTCTAATCTTTGTTTTCAGCAAGACCGGTGAGATTGACAACCTCACTGTACCGTTGGGAAAAAATATTTTTGTTGTGTTGTGTGCAGGTTCCGCGTTGTTGCTGACACCGGTGATGCGCCATCACCACCGTCAGTGGCATCAACCTTCCGAAGATCCTCTTTCTCCTACTGGATTGATTACCTTGGTTCTTAACTGAGGGAAATTCTTACCGCTGTACTTATCACACCCTCCTCTTGGGTTTCCCAACACGCCATCACAATCATCAAGAATTTCTGGCCCCGTTGCCGGGGACTTAAAATTCATCATCATCAAGAAGTCTCCCCCTCAAGGCACCATCAAGGCGTACAAAAGAATTTCTGGCGCCGTGTAACACCCGGGGGATTTCCCCCCAATTAGATTTGGTTGTTTTTCTTTTCGCATTGCATTGCATCATATGCATTGCACTTTGTTTTCAAAATCATTTAAAAATTCAAACCAATTTACAATTCACCCAAAAATTCAATCAAATTCAAATTAGCAAATATTTTAAAGATTTCAAAAAACAAAAGTTTGTGCAACTGGGCATTTTAAATGCTGATTGCATACAAGTTGTTTTCATAATTTTTTTGAGTTTTCAAAACCCCCTCAAATTCTATTTCTAATCACCTGTTACAAAAAAAAGAAGAAGGGGGAGGCAGCCAGGCCAGTGGCCCAGCCACCTACTACCCCGAAGCCCACACGGCCACAACCCACCAAGGACCCGAGCAGCCCAGCCCACCACACCTCCTCCTTCCTCCGTCCGTACAGGAGGCACGCACCCAGCGTGAGCCTCCCTGTCGCTTTCCAGCAGCGCACCACCACCACACAACCACCCACCTGCTCCCTCTCCCCTCCGATAAAGCCTCTGGATCCCCTCCCCAAACCCTAGGCCCTCCTCTCTCCCTCCTGCCGCCGCCATCTCTTCCTCCCCATCTCCTTTTTCCAGTTTTCCTCCCCAGATCCCTCTCTGAATTTTTCTGACGGTGAGAGCACCTCCATGGCCGTACCTTGCAGGCCATGGCGCCATCGCCTTGGTCGTCATCGAACTGTGGTTGCGGCGGGAACGGAACCCCGGTAGCTCCCTCTTCGCGCTCGCTTCCTCGGCCGGGCCTGGGAGCCGCCAGGGAGACCGCGCCATCGCCGTCTTCCTCCTCGTCGTGCGGGCGTTTTCTGCGTTGACCACCTCCTTTCCGTGTCGTGTCCTCCGTCGACCCAAGCGCCCCAAGCCTCCCTCTCGGTGAGCCTCGTCCACCGGACCTCCCCCTACCTCTTCCCCTTGCTCTGTGCGCCGCCATCGAGCGGTAGATTGCCGTCGGCCGTCGATTTCCCTGCTCATCCCCGTACCTGCACATAGCTGCAAACGAAACTTCAGTTTCGTCAGACCTGAGCCGCGGCGGAACACTTCAAAACCGGTGCGCCACTGTTCTGTACACAAAGCCCAGCGCAGCCCAGTGGTTTGGCCACTGTCTTCCGCCCGCGAGCGCCCGGGTTCGAACCCCCGCTTGGCCGATTAAAGGCCGCCCTTTTTTGGCCATTTTTCCACCGCGCCGTGGGCCCCACGGGTCAGTGACCGTGGTGGCCAGCGTGGCTTCCACCCATCCCAGTCAGCGCCAGCGTGGCCTTGGGCCCGTTTGTCATCCGCGGTGGTTAGATTTGGCCACGGTGAGAAACTTCAGATCCAGATCTGGATCTGAAAGTTTTGCACCAAGCCCCCTGTCTTTTCCCATTTTTGCACCGGAGCCCCTCCCGCAATGTTTTCCTTCACAAATAGGTCCCTGTCTTTTGCAGAATAGCCCCTAAACTTCTTTTGCCCATATCTTTCAAACCACAACTCCAAATAATTCAAATTTTATATGTATTCCATCCCAAAATTCCTGATCTTTCCAAATATCAACTTTGTTATCTAGTTTGAACATTTAAAATTGTTGCAATAATTCAATGTCTTATTTAATTCATTTAAAATTGCCAAATTCATAACTTGCTCAATTCAAAACCAAATTCCACATATCAAATATGCTTTCCAACCAGAAAAATGCATAGAATATTAATATGCCATCCATGCCCTTGTTTGCATCTTACATCTTGCATTTGTAGTTGTGTTATGCATGTCACCTAATAAATAAATATGGAATGTGTTGGGGTATCCCCTAAATATTGTCCTATTCCATTTAATCTTGTTTAGCTCACCTACTTATTGTTTTCCATGTTAAACAACATTTAATATGATGGCTAGATAAACAACTTAAACCATAATTATTTGTCCGGACTCCGGTTCCGATTAAATTGTCTAAATTGCACTTTTGCGTTGCATCCCGCATGTCATGCATATAAAATAGGATCATGCTGGATCTTTTGCCGTAGTAGTAATTGTTGCATCCGGTGTTTGTTCTAGTTCGTTGCTTCTTCGCGGATAGGACGTTGAGATGACGTGAGCACCGACAAGATCTACGGATGTACCTCTACTTGCTGGATATCAGGCATGTATACTCACTTGTTACCTATGTTGCCTTTCCTCACTTGTTACCGATTCTTTCCATTGTCTTTATGCTAGCCTTATGATTCGATGCTTCTGTCTCGATCCTATTGTATGTTTACCTTGCAGCCATGATATAGCCTTCCTTCCACTTCCTATTAACTGTTGTTTGTTTACCTTGTTGGTCCTCGTGTCGTAGTTGCATGCTTAGTGTTGTTTGCGCTCGAGTCCTGTTGTCCTTTGTCCTATCACCTGTTTAGTCGATAGTTGGGTTTCAATTCAATCAATAACATGTTAATGTTTTGGGTAATAATAATTTGATGATAAGGCACCGGCAGGAGGCCCGGCGTGGTTTTGAGGCCTGCTAGTGTCGAAGTTAATTAGGAAAAGGGTCTTGTCCTCCGATCCATGATGAGCGCGCTAACCGCATGTGGGAAGCGAGTATGGGTGCCCCCCGCAACTTTGATTCGATTCGCATCTCGTCCAAATCGCCTCATTTAGTTCGGGTTTTCCATTTGCCGCATGCATATGCAGGTGCGAACCCTTGGCGCCAGGGTGGAACTTTTGTAGTCGGCATTTAGGGAAACATGTTCTTAGAGTGCTATGAGGGTCCCCTGACGAAGGCATGGATCCTGGACCCTGCGAGTAAGGACACCCCATCTCAGGCCCAAGGTTAAGGCCCAAGAAGAGGAGCCCTTGGAGTATTCTAGAAGGCCTACGTGAAGCCCACCCGCACTAACTTGCGGGTTAAGTTTGGAAACTTGTAACCGACCTAGGGTTAGAATTCGAGTCCTCTCCGGGTAAGGTTTGAGACCTGGCCACCTATTTAAGGCCAGGAGAACCACCGGTAGAGGGCCAAGCAACACCTCACCATCGAAACCTTGAACTCGAGTCCTTACTCTCGATTCGAGTACCATCATTGTAACCGATCTTTTCATCAATACAGATCGACAAGAGGCAGGAGTAAGGGTTTTACCTCTACGAGGGCCCCGAACCTGGGTAAATCTCGCCCCCTGTCTAGCCGACGATTCCACCAGCGCTCATGGGTTCTCCTAATCGAAACCCGATAGGATCACCTAAGGGATTTGTAGAGTCAGAGACTCGACAATTGACGCCGACCGTGGGGACGACGGGCGCTGGATCACCGACATCTTCGGCTTCATCGACAACCCACTCCCGTTGGAATCCATCGACTACGGCTCCGAACAATCCTGTACGGATCGGATCTGTCGTGGTCACACCTCACTCGCCGGAATCGCGCCCGGTATTCGAGGATCTGGAGAAAAGCGTCACCTTGACGTTCGGGAGCCTAAAATTCGTGACCATCAGGGACGGGATCCTCCACTTCTTGGATGAATCGGAAACTGAATCTGGAGCTGTCGACTCGCGCCTTCATCTGGAGAAAAGCGGCGAGTCCACCCGCTTCAACGCCAACGACTATCATACCCTCTCGACAGAGGAACCATCAAGAATTCAAAGAAACTTCCGACCTACGCCTAGGACGCACGAGCCCCGACTGGCTCAAGTCTGCATGGCAGGATCGGAACAAGCCTCGGAAACGGAGCACAGCGCAGCAGAGCGCAACATAATCGGCGTCTCACGGGAATCTTGGAACCGAGCAAAGGAGGCTATGCGAACGAGCAAGCCACCCGCAGCCGGGGCTTCACACGAAGACATGGTTGCCTACCACTATCACCTAGTGAGAGCAGCCACGACCATCAAAGACGCTTGGATAGATCTGGCCCGCCGAAGAAGAGCGGCGGATGAGTCGAGCCAAAGGCGAGCCGGGCTATCCATAACACCCTCGGTCGGAACCCGACCCGCGAGGAAGGGGCACGCATCTACATCCAGGAACAATGAGTCCCTAGCCGGAACCAGCAGATCGATCACTCTTTCTCTCATGCGAGTCGATGACGACGACAATGTCTACCCGCAAACTCCTGCTGCCGCGGTTCTAGCCGCAGCAACTTACATGCAGATGAACCAACCGACGGAAAGTGACCCTCGGGCGGAGCAGTATAAACAAGTACGCAAGGGATTAGGGCTGGCAGCCGCAAGGCTCGCCGCCTATGATCGAAAGAAAGCCGCAGAGCAGCTGGAGAAGGAACAGGAGAAAGAGAAGGATAGGGAAACATCCCGCAAACGTAGGAGCTCTTCGCCAAGAAGGGACAGGTCGCCACGTCGTGGCCGAGGAAAAGAAGCGCGGCGCCGTGATGACAGTCGAAACAGCAGCGAAGGCAGTCCGAGAGACAAAAGCTCGCGGCATCATAGCAGCCGCTCGCGAAAACAAAGCAAGGAACCAAGGAAGGATGCCGACCGCGACCGGCCAGAATACGACGCGCGATCAGATCTTTCTCAAAAAAGGGTGGATAAGGCAAGGGCTTCGCGATATCGCGAGCGCTCTTCGTCCGGCTCCTCGGATGACGAAACTTGCGGCGCTCTCTGCTTTGCCCATAGTATCCGCGAGGCACCTCTACCCAAAAGATTCAAGCTTAGCACGGAAGCGACGAAGTATGATGGCTCACTCGAGCCCTCTCAATGGCTAAGCGATTACCTCACGGCAGTAAAATGCCAACGTGGGAACAAAAACACGGCTATGCAATACCTCAATTTGCATCTCACCGGCGCGGCCCGCAGTTGGATGGAAAGAAGACCAAAATCTTGCTACGCATCATGGGATGACTTGCACCGCGATTTTTGCAAAAAATTCCAGTCGACTTACAAGAGGCCAACCACTATTGAAGAACTGCGAGCGTGCAAGCAGAAAAGTGGCGAATCCACCCGCGAGTACATCCAGCGATGGACTACGCTCAGGAATACCGCATGAACTATCTCGGAAGAAGTAGCGATTGAAGCCTTCGCAAAAGGCGCCCGAAGAACGACTTTCAGAGAAGAACTGGGCAGAGCCGCACCCAAAACTATTGGGGAGTTGATGAACATAGCCGAAAAATGGGCTAACGGAGAAGATGTGGTGCGCAATGAGAGAGCCTCATCTCCTGCGCATGATGAAGACCGTCATGGCGGAGGAAAAGGAGGAAATATTACGATCACGAGGACCGAGAGGAGTTAGTAGCGGCCGAATTCACGCGAAGCCGCGACTCCGGTCGCCGTGGGAATCGCGAGTGGAGACCAAAGGGTGAAGAAAAATCACCCGAGGAAGACCTCGATGGATACTGCTCGCTACATCTATTTATAGATAAGCGCACGGGCAAAACTAAGGCAACGCACCTTCTTAAGGATTGCCGAAAGTTTATCGATATCTCAGAAGCACTCGCCAGAAAAAGATCTGCAGCCACCCAAAATTACCCACCGCTTCTAGGAGGAGGCCACCAAGGATTCCAGCCGCCGCAACCCCCACCTCCACCAGCAAATCCAAACATGGCATTAGCTGCGCTTCCTGCACCACCAGCACAAAACTCCGGGGCCAACGCGTACCCGAATCCAGCAGGGCAACTCGCGATGATCCAGAAGGTATGTCCATCCCGCAGAGCTCAAAAGACTAACACGAGGCAATTGTGCATGGCTGTGCAGACATCGCCAACAAAAACAGAGTACTTGAAGATGGCAGACCAGCCGATAACATTCTCGATGAAGGACCACCCGCCACGAGTCTATCGACCAGGACATGCCGCCCTTGTCATCCAAGCATAAATTGGCAACTATGACTTGGCCCGCGTATTCATGGATGGTAGTAGTGGCATCAACATTATCTACGCGGATACACTCCGTCGGATGAACAGGAACTTGGACGGCCTCCAGGAATCAGAAACATCCTTCCACGGGATAGTTCCAGGAAAGGCAATCCGTCCACTCGGAACAATCAACCTAGAAGTTGTGCTGGGCACTAAGACCAACTACAGAAGAGAATTCCTCGACTTCGAAGTCGTCGATTGGCCTTCGCAGTACCACGCCATTCGTGGTCGAACAGCGTTCGCCAGATTCATGGCAGTACCGCATTACGCCTACCTGAAGCTCAAATTACCTGGAGAATATGGCGTAATCACCATCGACGGAGACTTTCAGAAATCCAACAAGTGCGACATTGAATTCAATGAGATCGCAAAATCTTTCGGGATGCAAGAAGAACTTCAAGAGCTGGCAAAAACCACGGATCACTCCGTGATGCCCCTCACGAAGAAAAACGCGCCTGAACTGGAATTCAGCGCTAACAGTGACACCCGAAAGCATCAAGTGCACCCGACAGATTCTGCGAAGACAGCGATGGTCTCCACCACCCTTCCGCAAGCATAGGAAAGCGCGCTCGTCAAACTGCTCCGTGAGTACTGGGAAATTTTCGCCTGGCAGCCATCAGATATGCCAGGAATACGTAGGGAGTTTGCCGAGCACTTACTCGAAGTCTTTCCAGATGCCAAACCCATCAAACAAACTACTCGACGATTTTCAGAACCCAAGCAGAAGGCGCTTGGAGAAGAAGTAAACAGATTGCTAGCAGCAAAATTCATCAGGGAAATCAAGATATCCACTTGGTTAGCAAACCCGGTGCTGGTCCCCAAAAAGAACACGGACATCCTTCGGGTATGCATTGACTACACGTCGTTAAACAAGCATTGTCCCAAGGATAACTTCCCCCTCCCGCGAATCGACCAGATCGTGGACTCTACGGCAGGCTGTCAACGCCTCTCTTTCCTGGACGCCTATTCGGGATATAATCAGATCCGGATGAAACGGGAGGACGAAGAAAAAACAGCATTCATCACACCACACGATGTATACTGCTACACGACAATGCCCTTCGGGCTCAAGAACGCAGGCGCAACATACCAGCGCTGCATGCAAAAATGCCTCGCCAAGCTCATTGGCAAGAACGTACAAGTGTACGTTGACGACATAGTCATCAAGACTCGAGTTGAGAGCACACTCCTCGAGGATATTAGAGAAACATTCGACGCCCTCAACGCATACAGGATCAAGCTCAATCCAATAAAATGCGTCTTCGGCATTCCAGCAGGGAAACTTCTCGGGTACCTGGTATCCGCCAGAGGCATCGAAGCTAACCCAGAGAAAATACAAGCAATCTTGACAATGAAGGAGCCAACTAATCTACGCGGAGTCCAACAGCTCGTAGGGCGACTAGCCGCCCTGAGCAGGTTCATCGCACGATTGGGAGAGCAAGCGTTACCCTTCTACAATCTGCTGAAGAAGACGGACAAATTCGAGTGGACACCAGAAGCTACGCAAGCATTCGCGGACTTAAAGCGATCGTTGCAAAGTAGGCGAGTCATTGCAAGACCGCAAGAAAAGGAGCCACTCTACTTGTACCTAGCCGCCACAAACTAGGTCATCAGCACAACAATCGTAGTCGAACGACCTGAGGAGGGCAAAGCGTACGGAGTTCAGCGACCAATCTATTACATTAGTGAAGTGCTCTCGCCATGCAAGCAACGATATCCTCATTACCAGAAGCTCGCATACGGAGTTGTTCTTACAGCCCGAAAGCTCAAGCACTACTTCCAGGAACACGCCATCACAGTGGTTAATGATGCGTCACTCGGGACAATCATGAACAACCCCATGGCATCCGGAAGAATAGCCAAATGGAGCATCGAGTTGGGCGCCTGGGACATCACTTATGCAGGACACAACGCAGTCAAATCCCAGGTACTCGTGGAATTCCTAAGCGAGTGGACAGAGCTACAAACGCCAGGACCACCTGAGTACACGAGCAGCTGGATAATGTACTTTGACGGGTCCAAACGAAACGAAGGAGCAGGAGCTGGAATTGTCCTCATATCGCCTAGGGGAGACAAGCTGCAATACGTCCTACGGTTGGATTTTCCACCCGATGATCCGGCATCAAACAATGATGCAAAATATGAAGCTCTGTTACATGGGATGAAGATGGCAGTCGCCTGTGGAGCCACCCGACTAATGATCTACAGCGACTCCAATCTCATCGTACAACAAACAATGAAAGAATGCGACGCAGTTGCCGAAAACATGGTCGCATATCGCGACATGTACAACCTACTCGAATGAAACTTCAAAGGATGCGAGCTGAAGCACATTGCGAGATCAAGTAATGAAGACGCAGATAAATTGGCAAACATGGGTTCTACAAACACACCCATACCGCCAGGAATATATTTCGAGAGGATGGACAAGCGCTCTGTCAAAGTCAAAAAAGCTGCAGGAACACCCACAACACAAGAAACAGAGGTCAGCCCGCAGGTCGCCATCATCGAGCCTATTCATAACATTTCACGACAGGTTTTTCTGGTCGAGCCAATCTGGACGCAGAAATATCTCGACTACCTGACCACCAAACAACTCCCGGCAGACCCTCGTGAGACTCGACAGATAATCAGACGCAGCAAATCCTTTCGGGTAATCAACGGAGAATTATACAAGCAAAGCATCTCAGGTATACTTCAGCGCTGTATCGCACCAGAAGATGGCAGAGAGTTACTCCAGGACATCCACCAAGGAGACTGCGGGCATCACGCTAGCTGGAAAGCAATCGTGGGAAAAGCCTTCCGAGCGGGATTCTATTGGCTCACAACAGCCACCGACGCAAAGGAGCTAGTCGAACGATGCGATGCTTGCCAGCGATTCGCGCCAAGACCACATGCACCCGCTACGGAACTGCACATGATACCCATCGCCTGGCCCTTTGCGCAATGGGGGCTGGACATGGTAGGACCATTACGCAAGTCCACACCAGGTGGATATACACACTTGCTGGTCGCAGTCGACAAATTTACCAAATGGATCGAGGCCATGCCAGTAACTTCGGCTAGTGCCCAATGCGCAATCAAGTTCCTCGACTCCATCGTATGCAGATTCGGGGTACCACATGACATCATTACAGACAATGGCACAAACTTCACAGCAAAAGAAACACAACAGTTCTGCCAAGAAAAGGGCATCAACTTCAAGTTTGCTTCAGTTGCCCATCCGCAAACGAACGAGCAAGTCGAAAGATCCAACGACCTAGTTTCAGCTGGAATCAAGAAACGTCTACTCGATCGTCTACATCCCGCAGCCGGACATTGGGCCGAAGAGTTACCCTTCGTGCTATGGAGCCTCCACACGACTCCAAACCGATCCACAAACTACACGCCATTTTTCATGGTATACGGGGCAGAGGCAGTCCTCCCCGAGGATGTTCGGTTCAGCGCCCCACGAGTTGTGGCTTACAGTGAAGAAACCTCAAATAGGGCACTCGCGGAAGATATGGATGCACTCGATGAGATGCGCGATATAGCGCTCGCAAGATCCGCAGTATATCAACAATCACTGCGAACCTATCATAGTCGCCGTATACGCCACAGAGCATTCGCGGTTGGAGATCTGGTGCTACGACTCAAGCAGAAGGAAGGACACAAGCTCGAGCCACCATGGGAAGGACCCTTCATCATACACGAAGTCATCCCAGGTGGAGCCTACAGGCTGAAGAATCCACCGACTGGAGGAATCTATTCCAACCCTTGGAATATCGCACACCTCCGCAAATTTTATCCTTAGCTTTACATGTTCTCACAACAAATAAGGCTATACTAGCCACTCCTGTAGCCCGAATACATGAATTCTCAGTCATAACAATAAAATACATGGTTTCTCAACCATATTTACTCGAAGATTATTTATTATTACATGCTAAATAGTTACAGGTACACACCCCATAAACACACGGGGGCTACGCCTACAACTAAGCATCACAAGAAAATTTATACACACACAAGGTTATACACCTTACAACAGTTTTTACAAACTATACATCATCACAGAATGTCCACATTCAACAATCAATCATGGCGATAAGCATTCTCAGTCGCCAACACTCTATCTACTTCCTCAGAGGTCAGCCGAATGATCTTCTCCGCTGCAGGACGAACAACATCGTAATGCGGAGAAATATCATCGATTGGACCATCTGGGAGCCTAGCTACGGAGTTAAAATTTACTTCAGGATGCCATATTCGGACAAAGGAGAGAGCCACCACCGCGCCGCAAGTCATCTGGTTGCGCACGCACTCGCGAATTTCTCCCTCTTGCCCGAAGAGCCCGAGGAGATAGCTCCAGTCTTCAGGACCCCTTTCAAGCGGGTAGAATGCAGCGTTCATCGCAATCAAGACCTCGTGAAAAGAACTCACGAGAACTTTTACCTGGGAGACACGAGACTTCAAAGTAGCCAACACAAAACCTCGGCTGCAATCAGACCAAAAATTATTCGCATGAGGCCTTGAGCTGCCAGCTTCTTGAAGAATGTGGTTTTCTACCCACTGTTTTTCGTCCCTGTCATCCGGTTTAACAACTGAAGAACAAACATGCGTGGGTAGGTAAGGAAACAAGACAAAGAAGACTTCGGGGCTGTATTACTTACACAGCAGTTCCCTAGCAAGGGAAGCCAACTCGTCAATCACAAACTGCTCGCGTTCAGTCGCCAGTTTTTGCTTGGACTTCGCCACATCAGCTACCCCACGCAACGCTTTCAGCCTGCGCTCACCATCGGCTACACGATCACGGAGACCCGCTAAAGTCCCAACAGCGGCAACAAGTGGATCAGTTCGGGCAGCAGGTCCACTTGAGGGTTCTGCGACCACTTCGGCTACCTGAATATCAAAAAGAAGATTAAAGGAATAAGGTGCCCTACTCGAAATATATTCACCACCTATTCAACAGGTGCTCGGGGGCTACTCCCATCTGGAGAAGACAAACAATTGCAAGAAGCATTTTCAGAAGAACACTTCGATTAAAGACAATGAAAATACGGGAATACATCCCAAGGTTCATTACAATCGAACTGGTCAAGCAAAAGAAATACAAGCCTAAGAAGCTACAGTGGTGCTCCCACTCGCAGCAGTCGTCCCTCCTTTAAGTCGAGCAAACAACTCAGACAGCTTCCGAGCAAGGATGGCGGCTGGCTCGCCAAAACGAGAGATCCGTACCTTTTTGCCCGTGGAGGGGTCGACTGGGAGATCCGAATAAGCCTCCTCCAAGCCGCTAACTCCATGCGCCAACGCGAACTGGATGGCCGTCTTCGCCCCAGACTCCGACTGAGCAACCGCGTAGGCATCCAGGAGATTGCTCCCCGAAAAGATCTTCAGCAGATCACCTAGCGCGGATGGAGAGGAAGCATTGACAAGAAGGCGACCATGCAGCTGCGTCAGCACTTGAGTGGCGTTGCCAACCAAGGAGCAAATCCCTTCGGCATGCCTCCTGAGCTGGGCGAGGGAATCCGTCAGCGCGTCCACCCGTTGGATCCCTGGAAGCTCCAGAGGAGCACCAAGAAGACCTACAAAGAAGAAGAGCGTCAAAAATCAAGACAACAGAAAATAAATTATAAAACCAAAATAACTCACCCGCAAAGCGCCCGACAAGGGGACGGATAAAATCGACAAGATCAGCATCCGCCTTGGTGTTGGCCGTCTCCAACTTCTTCAAGGCCTCTTGGGCAGAAGCAAGTTTCCCTTCGAGGTCAGCCGAAGACATGCGGGAGGATTCCAGATCTTGGCGAACAGCCGCCAGCTCAGCCTCCAGAGCTATTGCCCGAGTAGAAGCATCGTCCTTCTCGGTCTTCGAAAACTCAAGTTGAGCTGCACGACAATACCTATTAGAATCGAAGAACTAATGGGAAAAGTGCAAACAGAAAAAGAAAGGGCGCTGAGCTTACTTCGAAGAAGCTCGTTTTCAGAAGTGAGTCGACTGCGCTCTGCTCGAAGGAACGAACAGTCAGATTCGGCGAGGACAACACAGCGCCCAATCGGCGCAAGGGAGTCAATGAGCGACTGCAAGAAATTCAGAGAGAAAAGTTAGAAGAGAAGAATTGGAGCCTGTACCCGATTACAATCAATCGAGTACAGCCTCGGGGGCTACTCCCATCGGGAGCACTGCCGTGCACCCGATAAAATAAAGAAGAAGGAAAAGACAGTTTTTGAGCCGGTAGCCGATCACATGTTATCGACTACAGCCTCGGGGGCTACTCCCATCGGGAGCACTGCCGTGCACCCGATAAACAAATTAAAGACAAGTAACAGAAGTTACCTGGCCCTTGGCACGGGAGAGGGGATCTGCGGAGCTGCCCGACACCTCCTTTGAAGCTGAAGCCCCGACAGCTAAACTAGGAGTTTCATGTTCCATAGACGCCGCCTTGGGGGCTACGCTGGGCGAATACTGGACAGTGCCTACAGTGGGAGCCTCATCCGCAGCTCCCACCTTACTCCTCCTTTCGGGAGGAAGAGAAGAGGCGTACCTGTGAGGACTAATGGCTTGCACGCTGCAACAAAAGACAAAGCGTCAACATAGATGCGAAGGAAAAACGTTCGACTAAGAGCGAGGAGAAAAACTTACTCATCATCTTCATCCTCATCCAGCATATCTGCATTCCAGGCGGTCTGGATAACTGGGAATGAGGAAGAAGGGGCGCACGTCTACAGAGGAGTAGCGTGGATGGGCTCTTTCCCGGGCGACTCTTCCAAGGAGTTGTCCTTAGAAGTGGCCTCATCGCCTTCTACCCGACGACGTTTATAACGATCGCCACCCGAGTCTCCCGCGTCATCCGAAGAATCCTGGTCGGAGCTCAAAGAAGCGTCGGCAACACTGGTGTCGGCTGGACCTTCCAGGTTACTCGTCAACAACTCTGAGGCCTTCGCCCCAGATACAGGAGGATAGCAGGTGGCCATGGACAAACTCTATGGAAAACAGAAGAAAGCAAGGAAAAACTCAAGCAAGGAAAAATTCATTCGTTTGAAACTCAGAACAAACAAAAAGACAAAAGAAGAGGCGAAGGATAAACTCACCTCGACTGGCGGAGGCTTCGACGCGTCAAAGGCTGCAACTGTGCAGTCGGGAAATTTCTCTCCCACCTTCAGGCTAGTGATAGCCGCGATTTTCTTCTCGAACTCGATGTTCGAGAGCTCCTCGCGACTCACTCGGCTAGGGTCCTCAGAGCCTTGGTACTCCCACATTGTGGAAGGCCTAAGTTGCAGAGGCTGGATTCTGCGCCTGAGAAAGATGGCCGCCAGATGCAGTCCATTTAATACAACCCCAGCACTCTGGTCGCGAAGGGTGGCCACCCTGGCGAGTAGCGGCGTGATGACCTCAGTTTCTTCAGTCGACAGCTTGTGCGCCCAGTACCTCCTCTTCTTCAGAACAACGAACGGGTGGAATTCATGAGTTCCACCCGAGCTGTTGTCGATGACGTAGAACCATTTTTTTCTCCATCCCTGGGCGGATTCGATGAAGTGCATGTTGAAGTAGCTGGACTCCAATCGAGCTTGGATCCCGAAGCCACCCGTGCGTAGTGGCTCGCCAGGTTCGGAGTCCACCTGCGATTTATCGCGGAAGATCCGAACCTTGAAGAGAGCCCTCCAGAGCCCCCAATGTGGGCGAATGCCTAGGAAGCATTCGCAGAACATGATGAAGCACGATATGTGCTGCACCGCGTTCGGGGGAAGATCGTGAAGCTGTATGTCATAGACATACAGCAACCCGAGAAGAAATGGATGGAGGGGGAAAGAGAGGCCGCGCGACACGTGGTCTGCAAAGACCATGCGTTCGTTCGCTTGCGGATTGGGTACCTCCTCCTTCTTGCCGAGGCGCACCCGCTTCTCGGACTCCGCTGGCAGCAGTCCTTCCCGCTGCATCTCCTTGACGCTTTTTGCAGTGGTGTTGGGCGACCTCCAGTCGCCTGAGCGCGGCACAGGGTGCACTGAGGCTTCCCCGGATGCGGAAACAGTAGCGCCGCGTTTCTTTCCACCGGCCATGGCTGATAGCACGAGCTTGAGGAGAGGAAGAAGATGGGCACGAAGAAGAAGATGGATTGGAGACGAAGGCTGGGAAAGTTTTACCGCAGCGCAAACACCCGTACTTATACACGGAGCGAATCAATCCTGGCTAGATAAACAACTTAAACCATAATTATTTGTCCGGACTCCGGTTCCGATTAAATTGTCTAAATTACACTTTTGCGTTGCATCCCGCATGTCATGCATATAAAATAGGATCATGCTGGATCTTTTGCCGTAGTAGTAATTGTTGCATCCGGTGTTTGTTCTAGTTCGTTGCTTCTTCGCGGATAGGACGTTGAGATGACGTGAGCACCGACAAGATCTACGGATGTACCTCTACTTGCTGGATCTCAGGCAAGTATACTCACTTGTTACCTATGTTGCCTTTTCTCACTTGTTACCGATTCTTTCCGTTGTCTTTATGCTAGCCTTATGATTCGATGCTTCTATCTCGATCCTATCGTATGTTTACCTTGCAGCCATGATATAGCCTTCCTTCCACTTCCTATTAACTGTTGTTTGTTTACCTTGTTGGCCCTCGTGTCGTAGTTGCATGCTTAGTGTTGTTTGCGCTCGAGTCCTGTTGTCCTTTGTCCTATCACCTGTTTAGTCGATAGTTGGGTTTCAATTCAATCAACAACATGTTAATGTTTTGGGTAATAATAATTTGATGATAAGGCACCGGCAGGAGGCCCGGCGTGGTTTTGAGGCCTGCTAGTGTCGAAGTTAATTAGGAAAAGGGTCTTGTCCTCCGATCCATGATGAGCGCGCTAACCGCATGTGGGAAGCGAGTATGGGTGCCCCCCGCAACTTTGATTCAATTCGCATCTCGTCCAAATCGCCTCATTTAGTTCGGGTTTTCCATTTGCCACATGCATATGCATGTGCGAACCCTTGGCGCCAGAGTGGAACTTTTGTAGTCGGCATTTAGGGAGACACGTTCTTAGAGTGCTATGAGGGTCCCCTTTTCTTCGTGGGGCTTGATTAGCGGTGCGCTCAATTGCACGGGGTTCTTTGGGCTTGATGCGAAGAAGAGTTGGGTTGTGTTGAGTGACTCCCTTGGTGGAAGTGCATTTCCATCTGGCGGGTCATTCTTACGTGTACGGCCAAATTGGTGCATCCCAGCAGGGTTAAATCTTCTCGAGAAGCCGTGTTGTCCGCGGTTATGGATGACTTGGTGAAATTGCTGGCTAACAAGTACTCAGACAACTTACACTTAACGATGATAACTTGACTAGTAATATAGATTACCTCCACCATAAAAATGAATGTCACCTTAATCAACAGTGTGAGTTTCCTTGGGTTGCTTCCTTAGTAGGGGGTAACACTGGATGGGTATTGTTTGGTGAGTAGTTATAGTTGGTTTTGTCACGCTATCTTATCCCTTTCTTTTAGCCGGATGTTGTAGCGCGTCTCTGTAGTTAGTTAGTGCAGCCCGCTGCCGCTTCTTTGCAATAATCCCTTCCTTCCGTTGTACCCAAAGTATTTGTATCTTGTGATGATTGGTTACGCTGGTATCTTGTGAGTATGGTTTATCCACTTGCCAGTACTTAATAGTACCGACCCACGAATCCATTTCGTGGCTGCATATTCCACATTGCAGTCAACAGGTTTGAAGTCTGACGACGTTAGCTTGGGAATCCCTCCGGCTTGGCCTGGGCAGGGATTGGACGCCATCGGTTATCTTCAGGACTCTTAGTCCAATTTGTATCTTGTCCGTAGTCGGACGCTATGTTGTTTCTTCCGCTGTTATTTGGATCTTTGTATTGTATCAGTTGTATCCTTGACTCGTTTGAGTCGTCTTGTATATACCTCTTCTGTTGTTGTTGTGGATTATTCGTGAACTGTTGTAACGTTATCACAAGTGGTAACTTGGAATCGGTTATTATGTGGATTTTGGCGGAAATGCTGAAATCTGCATAGTGCCCGATCTCGGGGAGTCACACGCCGTTGCCAGGGAGAAAGAAGTCTTCTGACAAGGGGAGTCTCTCACTCTCAACCTCTTTATTTTGTTTATTGTCTTGTTTTTATTTTTGTCTTGTTTTGCTTCTTTATATCAAAAACACAAAAAAATTAGTTTACTTCATAGCTGTTATTTTTGCTTTTCTGCTCTTAGTTTAATCTCTAATCATGATTCTACCCAAGTTTTACCTTGAAAGACGTACCAAAAGGTAGCGGTGATATAATTGGGAAATATAATATTGGAGAGTTCTATAATTATGTTAGTAAGCACAAAGAATTTGAGGATAGATCCTTAGCTGAACTTGCTCCAGATTATGAAACCGCTGCAACATCTCTAGTTCGTATGCTGGAAGCTAGGTTTGTTAATCTTAATCCCATAATACAACAAATGTTCCTCAACCTTGATAACATTAAGGATAGCGAAAAAAGAGAGTTTATTCTAGAAACTTTGTTTAAAGAATTTGGTGATGTTGCCATTGAGGCTAGAAAAGTTTTTAACCGATTTGTGATGTCAGGCTCATGTGTAGATGTTAATAGCACACCGGGTAAAGCTAGTGATAAGGAAATTAAAATACCAATACCCTTTAAATTGGTAGGAATGCATGAAGCTCTAGAAAAGAATTTTGATTGGATTGTTCCTGCAAACCCATTTGATGAAAGTAGTGTGCCTAAAAGTGCTGATAAAAGGACACCTAAAACTTCTATAGATGAAATACAATTCATTGTTGAGGATATTTATAAGCTAAATTTTGATGCTTCTTCACTTGAAAATACTTGAGTTGCTTTCTATGCCTAGCTGAAAGAAGTTAAAGAAAAGAGCTACCGGGAGACAACCCGTTTTATTTCTCTGTTTTCAACCCGTTTTCCGTCGTTTCTTTCTGTGTGCTTTGCACCTGGGTGTTGTCTATTTCCTTAGCAACCCTGCTGTATCTTTTATTTTGTGTTTTTGTTGATCCAAGTAAAGTCTCTAGTGGGAAGTTGAGACTATATTTCGGATTTCTGCGCAGGAAACAAATTTCTGTTGTCCACTGTTAAATTCATATAAAATCACAGAAAACTCAAAATGACCTGAATTTTTGTGTGCGTAATCCTGGGATATAAATGCAACTTTTATTTGTTGAACACTTTTTGATTTGAGCAACAGAAGAGTTTCGAAAAAAATCATCTTTACCTGCTGTCCTGTTTTGACAGATTTCTGCCAATAATTGCATTTACATCCTAATCTCTTTATTTTGGTGTTCTTTTGAGAAAAAGAGTTTTAAAATAGGTTGTGACAGTAGATAATGTGATTATGAGTGTTAGGCTTGTGTTGAAACAGAACCATGTGAATTTATTATTTCGATTGCACTAACGTTGCTACTGAAGCTTGTGAAAAGTTTGGTGTGAAGGAAGTTTTCAAGGGTCAAGAGAAGAGCCTAAGCTTGGGGATGCCCGGGAGGTACATCCCAGCAAATTCCAAGAAGACTCAAGCGTCTAAGCTTGGGGATTCCCAAGGCATCCCCTTCTTCATCGACACATTATCATGTCACTTCTAGTGAAACTATATTTTTATTCGGTCATATCTATTGTGCTTTACTTGGAGCGTCTTTTATTTTTGCTTTCAGTTTGTTTATATTTTTGAAATAAGATTGGTTGGACCCCAGAATTATTTTATTGGAGAGTGACACGCTCCGATTTTTCATGGGAATACTTTGTATTCTTAATCTTTGTCTGGCTGCTGCATTTATTTAGCTTATGTTTTGCATTCATCTCTTATTCAGAGCTGTTAGTACTCTCTAGTTTTCATTGCTATATGCTTAGAGAGAGTTTTTGTTGTAATATATATATAGTTGCTTGGTAGAGAATAGAAATTCTTATGTGGTAGTTGGTATAGTGAAAAAATTCGCATGGTCTTGTAGATCACTAAATTGCTTCACTTGAATCACTGCTATTGTTTTGAGATATTAATTTGCTTAATGGATAAACGGGAAGGACTAGTAAGTAGAAACTTTTAATGGTTGGTCTAGGAAACTTGAAACTGTGCCACACTTAAAATTACCAGTTGATAGAAACAATGGTATATGATTGCCACAGTGATACATTTCTGATCGGCCTTTTGGTACGCGCTACGGTCGGGGTAGCTAACAGTGACTTGTAACTGCCACTGACCCTCTTGGAGTGATTTGCATTGTGCCTTGTAAAGATGATTTGCTTGCTGCTACCTTTTAACTCGTGAGTCTATGTTGCGGTTCCTGGCACATCCACCATCCATATTTGTTACCCTCTTCGGTACTGTGCATTGCCCTTTCTCACATTGAGAGTTGGTGCAAACTTCGCTAGTGCATCCAAACCCCTTAGGAGGACTTTGTTCTCCTACACATAAGACCATATATTCTTCCTCAAAATAGCCACCATACCTACCTATCATGGCATTTCCATAGCCATTCCGACATATAATGCTGCACAACATCCACCTCCATTATGTTACTTGATGATGAGCTTCATGGTTATTTATGCATACTGCTACACTGGCAGGAGCATGCAGCTGGATACATCAGAGATATTCCATTATGAGTTATGAGTACTAAAAGTGTGATGATTCATTGTAATATAGGATGTTGCCCCTACCGGCGATGATATATAAAAAATAAATAAATGAAAAAGCCCAAAAAAAAGAAAAAAAGAGGAAGGGCTAAAGAGAGAATAAAGAGAGAGGAGGCACATCACTATCCTTTATACCACACTCGTGCTTCATTTTTAGCACCAATGCTTCAGTTTGGAGAAAGTTTTCATATTATCATTCATTCATAACTATGTGGGGAACTTTACATTATAGAACTTTTCTTGTATATTCCAATGATGAGCCTCCTCAAATGAGCTCTAGGTCTTCGTGAGCAAGCAAGTTAGATGCACCCCCACTAGTTCCATTGGAGAGGTTTCATACACTTATAGCTCTATGTGCATCTGTTGTGTGGCAATCCCTACTCCTTGCATAGCTTCGGTTGTAAGACTTTATTTTGTCTAATGATCACTTTCAGCTTTGTGAGCCTTTCTTCCATTGACCTTCCAAACCCCCCATAATGTTCTATTTGCCATAACATCCCGGTGCCAGGGACCAACGCAGAACACTTGCTTGTTTTTAGTGCGCAAATAGTTTAAGATTCAAGCATTGCATCGTGTGGAAAGCTTGACTTGATCCTAACAGGGGTTGTGAATATCGTTTGATGTGCATGATATTGTTGTTCTTGAAAGATTAAATCATCTCTAATAAACTTTGCACGGTTGATAGTCTTTTAGTATTGATTCATTAAAAGTTTTGCTTATTTCTTCTTATTTGTTTATGCATTACTTGTTGATATCAAATATAGATCACCGATTTAGTTCATTTGATCCTAGTTTACATGCTCTGTTTTACATATTATGATCAAGATTGTGTGGTAGCATGTCACCTCAGAAATTATTTTGTTTTATCGTTTACCTACTCGAGGACGAGTAGGAACTAAGCTTGGGGATGCTTGATACGTCTCCAACTTATCTATAATTTCTGATGTTCCATGTTGATATTATGCCAATTGCTACATGTTTTCTCCCCTTTTTATAGCATTTTTACACGTTTTTCGGGACTAACCTATTAACAAGATGCCAAGTGCCAGTTCCCAGTTTTCTGCTATTTTTTATTTCAGAAAAGTTGTTCTGGAAATATTCTCGGAATTGGACCCCACGAATCCCGAAGTTCCTATTTTCCCCGGAAGCATCCAGAAGTCCGAAGAGGAGTCGAAGACGGGCATCACCTTACCATAGCCAGGCGCGGCCAAGGGTGGCCGCGCCTGGGGGTGGTGAGGCCACCCTGGTGGCCCACCAATGTCGCCCTTTTGCCTATTTATTCCCCTCCAAAGGAAAACCCTTGGTACGCGATCAAAAATCCCCGAAAAGTTCCGCAGCCGCCGTCGTCGTTGTAACATCCCAAGTATGAAAACAACCCCTAGAATGTTTTGCTTCTTGTTTATTTTTGTTTTGCATCATGACATCATCATTGCATTTGTTTTCCAATTGTTTTCCATTTGTTTGCATTTGTTTTCCTTTGTTTTCTATTTGAATTGTCAAACCAAATTCAAATTTTTGTTTCATACTTGTGCTGTCACAATTTTCAAATAGAAATATTCAAATAAAACATCCATTTGTTTCCATTAAAATAGAAAGCTCAAACTATTAACTTGTTCTTTTTAATAATTCACTTAATTCAAATTCCATTCAAATTCAATTAAAATTCCAAACAGCAACCATTTAAAATTTAAGAAAATTACAAAACACTTCCAATCAATTTGTTTCAAACAAACATGAAGGTTCAAACTAGTTAAACTATTACTTTCAATATTTCATTTATTACCAAAATCACTTCAATTCAATAAAATTCAAATAAACTACAAACAGCAACAAATTTGAATTATTTGAAAAACAAGAGTTTGCAAACTGTTGCTGTTGTAATAAACAACCTATACAAATTTTCCTAAAATTTTCTAACCTCAAAACCTCATCCTTTTTCTCCTTTTCCTTTTCAGCAAAAAAAAAAAAACAAACAGAAAAAATGAAAATAAAACGTTGAGAGGGAGAGGGCAGGCAGTGGGCTGAGCCCAGCCCACCAGCCCGCGGCCTGGTACCCCCTCGTCCCTCTCCTCTGTACGGCGTTCATCCGCCGTGTCCACGTCGCCGTACGGCGGATGGGACGGCCGGGAGGCGTTTCCCTCCTCCTTAAAAACTGCCCCGAGGGCTCCCCCTCTGCCCTAGCCCCTTCTCTCTCTCCCCCTCGCCGCCGCCGCCATGTTTTCCCCTCCTTCCACCTCTGCTTTCCACCTCCACCTCTGAACCCCGAGCGCCGCCGCTCTGAACTTCCGGCGATCGCCGTCGTCCTAGCCATCCTCGCCGCAGGACGAGAGCGGGAATCGAGTCCCCTCTGTCCCCTCTTCCACCTCGACACCCCGGAGAGGGCTGGACGCCACTGCATCGCCGCCGCCATCCTCTACTCCGTCGCCGTCGTCCACTGTCCACCTCGCCGTCGAGCCTCTGCTCCGTTTCTTCCCCACGGTGAGCGCGCCATCCACCTTCCTCTCTCTCTCTGCTTCCGCGCACCACAAGCACCCCACAACAACGCACTCGTGCACGCACAGCAGCCAGCAGCGCTGCCGCTCACCGCCGGCGACTGCCTCCGATCAGGTTCAGTTTCAGATAACTGAAACTGTAAGTTCAGTTTCAGTAGCGCTATCTGAACCTTAACCCCCCCGCGTGTTCCCTTACTGTCAACGAACGCATCACACCGCAGTGGTAACGCACCCGTGCGCTCGCGCCCGAGGTCGAGGGATCGAGCCCTCGCCTCCGCGGGATTTCCCCTCACCTTTTTGCCTTGCCACGCTGGCTGGCAGGCCCACCAGCCAGTGGCAGTGAAGGCCACCTAAGCCCCAGGGGCCTCTCTGTGATATTTTTTCCGCAGTTAAGCCCCTGGACCAATCTGTATAGTTTTAAAATCACATTTTAGCCCACAAATTTCATATAAGAATAACTTTGGCATAACAACTCCAAATAAAATAAATAAAATATGCTTTCCAACCCAAATTTAATTCTCTAACTGTTTAACTCATTTGTTTTCTGTTTGAACATTTCAAATTGTTTCAAAATTCAAATTCAAACAACTCCTTTTAAATTTGGTTAAATTCCTAACTAATTCAAAATTAATTTAATTAGCACATATAAAATATGTTTTCCATGCCAATTTGAACCACCTTTTCAAATATAATTTTTTTTTTGATGTTTTGAATAATTAAAATTGGTTAAATAATTTAAACCTTGTTTAAATCATTTAAATTTGCTAAATTCATAACTTGCTCAAATTAAATTATTTTTGAACTTATAAAATATGTTTTCAAACCAGAAAAGTATAAACTTTTCAAATATGAATTTGGTTTAATGTTTTGAACAAATAAAAATTCAAACAAATTCATACTTGAATTAAATTCATTTAAATCTTGTTTAAACTTGTTTAATTCATAAGTAATTTATTCTAAATCATTTTTCAACAAGTGAAACATGTACTCCACCTAAAATTTTGTGTACTTTCCAAATATGAACTTTGTTATCTATTTTGAACAATTAAAATTGGTGAAAACAACAAATGCTTGTGTAACACCTTTAAGAAACCAAAATTTCATAACTTAATAAATAAAATTCCAAACTTGGTAAACTTCATTTCACATTGATTCTATTGTTGTTTTCTTGTTGTTTTCCTCATCCATGCATCATGATAATCCACTTTCACCTGTTGGTTAGTTGTAGAACAATTATTCCAACCTTAATTCATGGGCTTTCCATATGCAATCCAAATTGCATGTGGGTCCATTTAATTATGTTATGTTACCATGTCAACTAGCTTATTTTTGATGCATCAATTAAATGGTCATGCATCATCCCATGATTGTGCATTATGCCATGTTATTGATTGTTTGCCTCTCTGCGTTGTTTGTTTGCTTCTTCTCGAATAGACGACGACGTTGAGACAGACGAGACTTACGACACCCCTTCAGAGGATTTAGCTCAGTACCAGGCTGCTGAGTTTGCAGGCAAGTATTCACTCACATGAACCATTGTGTTCCTTTCCACATTGGATACCGATACTTTCCGTTGTCTATTATGCTAGCCTTATGGATCGTTGCTTCTGTTCCGAACCTATCACATGTTATCCTTTAACCCTGATATAGCCTCACCTCCACACCTATAACCCCATTGATTGTGCCCGTGTCTTACTAGCATGCTTAGGGTTGTTTCTTCTCGAGTCTGTTGCCCGTTACTTTCTGTTACCATATTCTATTTTGTTCTGGGCTCGATGTTTAAACAATCAACCTATTAATATCTGAGGTAATAATAATTTGATGATAAGGCACCGGCAGGAGGCCCGACGTGGTTTTGAGGCCTGCTAGTGTCGACCCTAATTAGGAAAAGGGTTTTGTCTATTGATCCATGATGAGCGCACTATCCGCATGTGGGAAGCGTGTATGGGCGCCCCCCTCAATTTGATTCGATTCGCATCTCGTCCAAATCGCCTCATTTAGTTCGGGTTTTCCATTTGCCGCATGCATATGTATTTGCGAACCCAGGCCAGGGTGGAACTTTTGTAGTCGGCATTTAGGGAGACACGTTCTTAGAGTGCTATGAGGGTCCCCTTTTCTTCGTGGGGCTTGATTAGCCGTGCGCTCAATTGCACGGGGTTCTTTGGGCTTGATGCGAAGAAGAGTTGGATTGTGTTGAGTGCCCCGCTTGGTGGAAGGCATTCCATCTGGCGGGTTATTCTTACGTGTACGGCAAAATTGGTGCACCCCTGCAGGGTAAATCTTCTCGAGAAGCCGTGTTTTCCGCGGTTATGGATGACTTGGTGATAGTACTGGCTAACAAGTACTCAGAACAACTTACACCTAACTAATGATAACCTGACTAGTAATAGTCTTATTGACACAATAACTTGAACCATCATTAATCCAACTGTGTGAGTCATCCTCGGATTGCTTCTTTGGATAAGGGGCGAGATCCAGGATGGGTTTCGTTTGAGGTTAGTTGTAGTTGGTTACGATACGCCATCTTATCCCCTCTCTGTTAGCCGGAAGTTGTAGTATGTATCTGTAGTTGGTTAGTGCAGCCCGCTGCCGCATCTTTTGTATCACCCCCTTTCTTCCATTGAACCCAAAGCATCTGTACTTGGTGTTGCCGGGTACACTATGGTATCTTGTGAGTCTTGCTTGCCAGTACTTGTCTGTACTGACCCCTTTGGGGCTGTGGTTTCCGCAGACTACGTTTCCGAGGATCCCCTTGGTGGCTACTACGTGGAGTACGACGAGGCTGCTGACGAGTAGATAGCGGACCCGGGAAGGATCCGAGACATCGTGGATGGGCTCTGTATTTTCGTTTCCGGCCTCTTAGGCCTAGTTGGATCTTATCTGTACTCAGACACTTTGGATGCTTCCGCCGTGTTGTAATGATAAATTGTTGGGACATGTGTCCTCTGGATGATTGTATTTGCTATCTCTGCTCTAGTGAGAGCCATTTGCAACTTGTTTTAATCTTTTGTGTCTTAGAGATATGTTGTGATATCAGTTGTTCTAATGCCGTTGACGTACCATGTGTGTATGTTATGAAGTACGTCAACGGAAGTGTCCTGATTTCTATGGGATGGTTTGCGCAGACGATGGATAGTAGAGAATGGTTGTCACACGTCTACGTGTTGGCCTGCTCATATTGAGATGCGGGTGCCGGTATGCCCCGTAAGCCATTTGTTCTACTATTTAGCGGACTGTGAGTATCCTCTAGAAGTCCGGGTGCGACAAATGGTATCAGAGCCTGTCTGCCTGTAGGATCCCTTTTACTGGTCGCAGTTGAGTCTAGAAACTATTTTGTAGCTATATAGGAAAAATGAAACGTGAGAGTAGGAATTCTGTTCTTTTATTTCTTTCCCCACCCACCCTCCCTTTTCTGGTAAGGAAGTGCAACGTTGTTTTCTCTCCTCATCTAAACTTTCAAGTTAGGATTTCATGTATCCTGGTTTCTCTAGGATAGTTATATCTACTAGACCATAGGAATGGAGGTGGTTGTGACATGATTTATCATGTTGCCTACTCACGATTGAGAACGGAGGCGTGTAAGCCCCGGAAGCAGATCCTCTATTCCTTAAGCAGTGGATATTGATCCTTTAGAAACCCGGATGGGTTTTCCGTAGTACCTCAGGAGTGTTTTGGTCTCGTGTTTCCCGATGTTGCTTCGATATCCTGTTCTTCTCAACATCCTTTTCGTCCGATGAAACCTTGTTGTTGCTTTCCACTTCAGTTCTTCTACCGGCGTCTAATCAAAACTTCCCCAATCATCTGCAGATGGATCTCAGGTTCTTCCCGCAGGTGGTTCGTATGACTCGTTGCGAGAGCACTGCCGGTTATCCGGAGATGCTGAGGGACATGGTCACTTATCTGGGGTTCCGTTGGGCACCAGAGTACCAGGTCTACGAGCAGCATCGAGAGTTTGACCAGACCTACTACCAGGCTATCGTCTACATTCTGTCAGATGATGGCATGAGCGTAGTCCACCGCTACGAGGCAGTAGGTTCCACAGTGGATATGGCTGTGCAGCAGGCAGCTTATGTGAGTCTCACCGTCCTTCATGCTGACTACTGGGGATTTGACGATTCCATCTATCGCCACATCCCCCGTGGTTACATCACTTCGGAGGGAGCTCATTTCACTCTCTACGACAACTTGGATGTTTATGAGCATGATAACTCCAGGCTGCACACCACCGCTCAGTTTGTGAGGCACAGTGACGCAGTTGCCCGCACACTTTCTCAGGAGTTGGCTTCAGTCAGAGAGTAGCTCTACCTTGCTTTGACTCGTCTGGCGACTTACACCACAGACTTTGTTGGAGACGAGCGCTTCGCATGTTTTGATCAGCCAGTTGGTCGTCGTCTGCCAGATGCTGGAGGTTACGAGCCGATCAGAGGTCCACTCCTCAACCTTGGTGCTGGTTACACTGGGATTCCCCGCTTTGGAACACAGTGAGCCGACACTATGTACTTCACCACACCTAGGGTCGGGCTCAGACCACGTCAGATCTACGTGGATCGTCGTTCTACCTACTTTCATGGGCGTCCTCCTCACCGTACCTCTCGCCGTACTCCTAGCCGCCGTCCTGCGTGATGAGCATGGGAGTACCGATGTATCCATTCTTAGCTATGTTTAGTTATCCTTTGGCATTCGAACCATTTGTGGTGTGTTGGATATTCTGATGTATTTGAACATGTGATGATGTACCTGTTGGTTATCTATTCATGCGTCGGAATAATCTCTTTTTCGATTGCCAAGTCTATCCTTTTCTGTTGTTGTGCTAAAATGCATTTCCATTCAGGATGCCGCCAACAAGGAACACCCCGCCTGAGCCACCGCCAATCGCGGAGCTGTTGACTCAGATGACCCAAGTCATGACGCAGATGGCCCAGTTCCAGACTAATCAACACAACAACCAGACCGCTCCACGAGTCAGTATCAAGGAGTTTCTCAGTCTGGGCCCGAGAGCTTTCGTGGCAACACGCGAGCCTCTCGATGCTGATGACTGGATCCGTGAGATAGCTAAGGCTCTGGAGATTGCTCACGTTGCTGAGGAAGACAAGGTCAAGTATGCCTCCTATCTGCTGAAGGGTCAGACAGCTACTTGGTGGGAAAACTACCAGACCATGAGAGCTGGCTATCCAATCACCTGGGGTTGTTTCAAGGAAGCTTTCCTGAAGCACCACATTCCAGATGGTCTCATGGAAAGGATGCGTGAAGAGTTTTGCTTACTCAAGCAGGGCAAGCTGGACGTCATTGGCTATCAGAGTGAGTTCAATCGCCTCGCTCGTTACGCTGGTGATGAGGTGTCCACGGAGGCTAAGAAGATGGCAAGGTTCCGCAGAGGTTTTAACCCGGAACTCAAGTATGCCCTCACAAACGTCAAGGCCAACAACTTCGAGGATCTCGTTAACACCGCGCTCAATGAGGAAAATGGGCGCAAGGCGTTTGAGGAGTCTCGCAAGCACTCGCGTGAGGGTGGTTCCTCCTCCAACATGACCACCCCTCCGCAGAAGCGCCGCATCTGGGTGCCAAATGGTGTTGTCACTTGGGCTCCATACGCCCAAACTTCTCCAGGGTTCGCTCCCCGCCCACCCAACCCTGCTCAGATGCATGATCAGAGGGCTTCGATGGGGCAGCCAAGGCCAGGGCCTCCTCGTGTCGTCACTTGCTACAAGTGCAAGCAGACGGGGCACTACGCTGACAAGTGCACGCAGAGGCAGCTACCTCCACAACCACCTCGTCCCAACACAAACCAGGCAATGGTGCGCGCTCCCCCGCCTAAGGCCTTCAACTCCAACAACAGGCCTGTCGGGAGGACCGCAAGGGTGAATCATGTCAAGATCGACAAAGCTGAGGAAGCTCCTGACGTCGTTCTCGGTATATTACCCGTAAACTCTTTTCCAGCTAAAGTGTTGTTTGATACCGGAGCATCACATTCTTTTGTGTCAAAAACCTTTGCCACAACAAACAACCTATTTGTGGTTCCACTAAGCAATCAAATCACTGTTCACTCCCCGGGATCCCAAATGTTGACTTCCAAGAAAAGTAAGGACAATCAAATCCTAATTGGAGGCCACATATTCCTTGCTTCACTCATGTTGCTGGGAAGTTCTGACATTGATGTCATTCTTGGTATGGATTGGCTGAAAGCTAATAAAGCTAGGATTGACTGTGCTCAAAAGTCAATAACTCTATTCCACCCTTATGGCCAGATAGTCTATTCTCCACATGAATCAAGTTCCATTCAGCTGTGCAACCTCGATGCAAAACCTCTACCTTCACTTGAGAATGTTCCGGTGGTTTGCGAATTCCCTGACGTCTTTCCAGAAGAGTTGCCAAGGATGCCTCCGGACAGAGCAGTTGAGTTCGTGATCGAGCTTGAACCAGGTACTGCTCCAATCTCTAAGCATCCATACAAGATAGCTCCTCCTGAACTGAAACTGTTAAAGGAGAAAATCGATATGTACATGGAAAAAGGTTACATTCAACCTAGTTCCTCGTCTTGGGGTTGCCCAACTCTGTTCGTTGCGAAGAAGGATCACACAAAGAGACTCGTTGTTGACTATCGTCCTCTTAACGGGAAAACCATAAAAAACAAGTATCCAATTCCTCGTATCGATGATCTTTTTGATCAACTTGCTGGAGCCTCAATATTCTCCAAGTTGGACTCGAGAATGGGTTACCATCAGATAAAGATCAGAAAAGAGGATATTCCAAAAACAGCCTTCACCACTCGCTACGGTCTATATGAATTCACCGTCATGTCCTTTGGTCTCACCAATGCACCTGCGACTTTCTCTCGACTCATGAATTCTGTCTTCCATGAATACCTCGACAAGTTCGTTGTGGTATATCTTGATGACATTCTTGTCTACTCAAAATCCGAGGAAGAGCATGAAGAACACCTTCGTCTCACTCTCATGAAACTTCGCGAGCATCGTCTATATGCCAAGTTCTCCAAATGTGAGTTCTGGATTCCAGAAGTTGCTTACCTTGGTCATGTCATCTCTGCCAAGGGCATAGCCATTGATCCAGAAAAGGTTAAAGCAATTGTTGATTGGAAACCGCCAAAGACGGTGAAGCAAGTAAGAAGCTTTCTTGGCTTGGCTAGCTATTGCCGTCGTTTCGTCCAAAACTTTTCCAAGATTGGCAAACCTCTCACTGATCTCACAAAGAAGGACAAGAAGTTCGTTTGGTCTCCACAATGTGATAAAAGTTTCAATCTCCTCAAGACTAAACTCACTTCTACACCAGTTCTGGTTGGCCCAGATCCTTCCAAACCTTTCCAGATATTCTGTGATGCTTCTCTCCAAGGTCTAGGTGCAGTTCTTATGCAAGAACGTCAAGTTGTGGCTTATGCTTCACGTCAGTTGAACGCACATGAGCTCAATTATCCCACTCATGATCTTGAACTTGCAGCAGTTGTGTTTGCCCTCAAGAAATGGAGACAATACTTGTTGGGTAATCGCACTGAAATCTTTTCCGATCATAAGAGTCTCAAGTATATCTTCACTCAACCAGATCTAAACCTCAGGCAAAGGAGATGGATTGAGAAGATTAAGGATTTTGATCTTACCATTTCTTACACTCCAGGCAAGGCTAATGTTATGGCCAATGCTCTCAATCGCAAGTCGTATTGCAATAATCTCATGATCATGGAAAGCCAACCTCCTCTTCATGAAGAATTCCAGAAGCTAAATCTTGGTCTTGTTCCTCAAGGGTATCTTGCGAACTTGACAGCCAGTCCAACTCTAGAGGACAAGATTCGTTCTGAACAACTTCGTGATGCTGAAATCAAGAAGATGGTAGAACACATCAAAGAAGGCAAGGAGAAATTTAAGTCCTTCTCAATCGATGACAAGGGAACTGTGTTCTTCGAAGGACGCATTGGAGTTCCTCAAGTTCAAAGTATCAAAGATGAAATTCTCAAGGAGGCTCATGAAACTCCTCTCTCCATACACCCTGGAAGCACAAAGATGTACCAGGATCTTAAGACACTGTATTGGTGGCCTGGCATGAAACGTGAAATTTCTCAATACGTTTCTGAATGCGACGTTTGTCAACGTGTTAAGGCAGTTCATCAGAAAACATCCGGTCTTCTCCAACCTCTGAAAATTCCTGAGTGGAAGTGGGACATGATTGAAATGGACTTCGTCACTGGTTTTCCAAAGTCCAAGAAGGTCAACGATGCAATCTTCGTTGTCATTGATCGTCTCACTAAAGTAGCTCACTTCTTTGCTGTCAAAGAAACAATCTCAGCTAGCCAGTTAGCAGAGCCCTACACAGAAAAGATTGTTCCTCTTCATGGTGTTCCATTGGAAATTAGCTTAGACTGTGGAAGCATATTCACTTCTCATTTCTGGAAAAGCTTTCAAGAAGCATTGGGCACCAAACTTCTGTTCAGTACAGCCTATCACCCTCAGTCTCAAGGGCAAGTCGAAAGAGTCAATCAGATTCTCGAGGATATGCTCAGAGCATGTGGTCTCTCCTTTGGCATGAAATGGGAGGAATGTCTTCCATATGCTGAATTCTCCTACAACAACAGCTTCCAGGCAAGACTAGGCATGGCACCATTTGAAGCTCTCTATGGCCGCAGATGCAGGAGTCCAATCAATTGGTCTGGAGCTGGTGAACGTTCACTCTTAGGCCCTGACATTGTTAAGGAAGCCGAAGAGAAAGTTCGCATCATTCGTGACAATCTGAGGATTGCTCAATCTCGTCAGAAAAGCTACTATGACAGCAAGCACAGGGATATGATCTATGCACCTAGTGACAAATCATATCTCCGTGTAACTCCCCTCAGAGGCACTCATCTTTTTGGTGTAAAAGGAAAACTTGCACCAAGATATATTGGTCCTTTCAACATTCTCTCAAGGCGTGCAGAAAATGCCTATCGTCTTGAACTTCCAGAAAAACTATCCAAGGTGCACGATGTGTTTCACGTGTCACAGCTCAAGAGGTGTTTCAAAGATCCATATCGTGCAGTTGATCATGATTCCATTGAACTGCAAGAAGATCTCTCTTATGAGGAGCACCCTATTCGAATTCTCGATGAGACCGAGCGTAAGACTCGCAACAAGAGCACAAAGTTCTTGAAAGTGCAGTGGTCCCATCATTCCGATAAAGAAGCAACGTGGGAGACCGAAGAGGATCTTCGCAAGAAGTATCCGGACCTTTTCTCTTCTCAGTAGGAATCTCGGGGCGCGATTCCTTCAAGGGGGCGTTTTGTAACATCCCAAGTATGAAAATAACCCCTAGAATGTTTTGCTTCTTGTTTATTTTTGTTTTGCATCATGACATCATCATTGCATTTGTTTTCCAATTGTTTTCCATTTGTTTGCATTTGTTTTCCTTTGTTTTCTATTTGAATTGTCAAACCAAATTCAAATTTTTGTTTCATACTTGTGCTGTCACAATTTTCAAATAGAAATATTCGAATAAAACATCCATTTGTTTCCATTAAAATAGAAAGCTCAAACTATTAACTTGTTCTTTTTAATAATTCACTTAATTCAAATTCCATTCAAATTCAATTAAAATTCCAAACAGCAACCATTTGAAATTTAAGAAAATTACAAAACACTTCCAATCAATTTGTTTCAAACAAACATGAAGGTTCAAACTAGTTAAACTATTACTTTCAATATTTCATTTATTACCAAAATCACTTCAATTCAATCAAATTCAAATAAACTACAAACAACAACAAATTTGAATTATTTGAAAAACAAGAGTTTGCAAACTGTTGCTGTTGTAATAAACAACCTATACAAATTTTCCTAAAATTTTCTAACCTCAAAACCTCATCCTTTTTCTCCTTTTCCTTTTCAGCAAAAAAAAACAAACAGAAAAAATGAAAATAAAACGTTGAGAGGGAGAGGGCAGGCAGTGGGCTGAGCCCAGCCCACCAGCCCGCGGCCTGGTACCCCCTCGTCCCTCTCCTCTGTACGGCGTTCATCCGCCATGTCCACGTCGCCGTACGGCGGATGGGACGGCCGGGAGGCGTTTCCCTCCTCCTTAAAAACTGCCCCGAGGGCTCCCCCTCTGCCCTAGCCCCTTCTCTCTCTCCCCCTCGCCGCCGCCGCCATGTTTTCCCCTCCTTGCACCTCTGCTTTCCACCTCCACCTCTGAACCCCGAGCGCCGCTGCTCTGAACTTCCGGCGATCGCCGTCGTCCTAGCCATCCTCGCCGCAGGACGAGAGCGGGAATCGAGTCCCCTCTGTCCCCTCTTCCACCTCGACACCCCGGAGAGGGCTGGACGCCACCGCATCGCCGCTGCCATCCTCTATTCCGTCGCCGTCGTCCACTGTCCACCTCGCCGTCGATCCTCTGCTCCGTTTCTTCCCCACGGTGAGCACGCCATCCACCCTCCTCTCTCTCTGCTTCCGCGCACCACAAGCACCCCACAGCAACACACTCGTGCACGCACATCAGCCAGCAGCGCTGCCGCTCACCGCCGGCGACTGCCTCCGGTCAGGTTCAGTTTCAGATAACTGAAACTGTAAGTTCAGTTTCAGTAGCGCTATCTGAACCTTAACCCCCCCGCGTGTTCCCTTACTGTCAACGAACGCATCACACCGCAGTGGTAACGCACCCGTGCGCTCGCGCCCGAGGTCGAGGGATCGAGCCCTCGCCTCCGCGGGATTTCCCCCCACCTTTTTGCCTTGCCACGCTGGCTGGCAGGCCCACCAGCCAGTGGCAGTGAAGGCCACGTAAGCCCCAGGGGCCTCTCTGTGATATTTTTTCCGCAGTTAAGCCCCTGGACCAATCTGTATAGTTTTAAAATCACATTTTAGCCCACAAATTTCATATATGAATAACTTTGGCATAACAACTCCAAATAAAATAAATAAAATATGCTTTCCAACCCAAATTTAATTCTCTAACTGTTTAACTCATTTTTTTTCTGTTTTGAACATTTCAAATTGTTTCAAAATTCAAATTCAAACAACTCCTTTTAAATTTGGTTAAATTCCTAACTAATTCAAAATTAATTTAATTAGCACATATAAAATATGTTTTCCATGCCAATTTGAACCACCTTTTCAAATATAAAATTTGTTTCATGTTTTGAATAATTAAAATTGGTTAAATAATTTAAACCTTGTTTAAATCATTTAAATTTGCTAAATTCATAACTTGCTCAAATTAAATTATTTTTGAACTTATAAAATATGTTTTCAAACCAGAAAAGTATAAACTTTTCAAATATGAATTTGGTTTAATGTTTTGAACAAATAAAAATTCAAACAAATTCATACTTGAATTAAATTCATTTAAATCTTGTTTAAACTTGTTTAATTCATAAGTAATTTATTCTAAATCCTTTTTCAACAAGTGAAACATGTACTCCACCTAAAATTTTGTGTACTTTCCAAATATGAACTTTGTTATCTATTTTGAACAATTAAAATTGGTGAAAACAACAAATGCTTGTGTAACACCTTTAAGAAACCAAAATTTCATAACTTAATAAATAAAATTCCAAACTTGGTAAACTTCATTTCACATTGATTCTATTGTTGTTTTCTTGTTGTTTTCCTCATCCATGCATCATGCTAATCCACTTTCACCTGTTGGTTAGTTGTAGAACAATTATTCCAACCTTAATTCATGGGCTTTCCATATGCAATCCAAATTGCATGTGGGTCCATTTAATTATGTTATGTTACCATGTCAACTAGCTTATTATTGATGCATCAATTAAATGGTCATGCATCATCCCATGATTGTGCATTATGCCATGTTATTGATTGTTTGTCTCTCTGCGTTGTTTGTTTGCTTCTTCTCGAATAGACGACGACGTTGAGACCGACGAGACTTACGACACCCCTTCAGAGGATTTAGCTCAGTACCAGGCTGCTGAGTTTGCAGGCAAGTATTCACTCACATGAACCATTGTGTTCCTTTCCACATTGGATACCGATACTTTCCGTTGTCTATTCTGCTAGCCTTATGGATCGTTGCTTCTGTTCCGAACCTATCACATGTTATCCTTTAACCCTGATATAGCCTCACCTCCACACCTATAACCCCATTGATTGTGCCCGTGTCTTACTAGCATGCTTAGGGTTGTTTCTGCTCGAGTCTGTTGCCCGTTACTTTCTGTTACCATATTCTATTATGTTCTGGGCTCGATGTTTAAACAATCAACCTGTTAATATCTGAGGTAATAATAATTTGATGATAAGGCACCGACAGGAGGCCCGGCGTGGTTTTGAGGCCTGCTAGTGTCGACTCTAATTAGGAAAAGGGTCTTGTCTATTGATCCATGATGAGCGCACTATCCGCATGTGGGAAGCGTGTATGGGCGCCCCCCTCAATTTGATTCGATTCGCATCTCGTCCAAATCGCCTCATTTAGTTCGGGTTTTCCATTTGCCGCATGCATATGTATTTGCGAACCCAGTCCAGGGTGGAACTTTTGTAGTCGGCATTTAGGGAGACACGTTCTTAGAGTGCTATGAGGGTCCCCTTTTCTTCGTGGGGCTTGATTAGCCTTGCGCTCAATTGCACGGGGTTCTTTGGGCTTGATGTGAAGAAGAGTTGGATTGTGTTGAGTGCCCCGCTTGGTGGAAGGCATTCCATCTGGCGGGTTATTCTTACGTGTACGGCCAAATTGGTGCACCCCTGCAGGGTAAATCTTCTCGAGAAGCCGTGTTTTCCGCGGTTATGGATGACTTGGTGAAAGTACTGGCTAACAAGTACTCAGAACAACTTACACCTAACTAATGATAACCTGACTAGTAATAGTCTTATTGACACAATAACTTGAACCATCATTAATCGAACTGTGTGAGTCATCCTAGGATTGCTTCTTGGATAAGGGGCGAGATCCAGGATGGGTTTCGTTTGAGGTTAGTTGTAGTTGGTTACGATACGCCATCTTATCCCCTCTCTGTTAGCCGGAAGTTGTAGTATGTATCTGTAGTTGGTTAGTGCAGCCCGCTGCCGCATCTTTTGTATCACCCCCTTTCTTCCATTGAACCCAAAGCATCTGTACTTGGTGTTGCCGGTTACACTATGGTATCTTGTGAGTCTTGTTTGCCAGTACTTGTCTGTACTGACCCCTTTGGGGCTGTGGTTTCCGCAGACTACGTTTCCGAGGATCCCCTTGGTGGCTACTACGTGGAGTACGACGAGGCTGCTGACGAGTAGATAGCGGACCCGGGCAGGATTCGAGACATCGTGGATGGGCTCTGTCTTTTCGTTTCCGGCCTCTTAGGCCTAGTTGGATCTTGTCTGTACTCAGACACTTTGGATGCTTCCGCCGTGTTGTAATGATAAATTGTTGGGACATGTGTCCTCTGGATGATTGTATTTGCTATCTCTGCTCTAGTGAGAGGCATTTGCAACTTATTTTAATCTTTTGTGTCTGAGAGATATGTTGTGATATCAGTTGTTCTAATGCCGTTGACGTACCATGTGTGTATGTTATGAAGTACGTCAACGGAAGTGTCCTGATTTCTATGGGATGGTTTGCGCAGACGATGGATAGTAGAGAATGGTTGTCACACGTCTACGTGTTGGCCTGCTCATATTGAGATGCGGGTGCCGGTATGCCCCGTAAGCCATTTGTTCTACTATTTAGCGGACTGTGAGTATCCTCTAGAAGTCCGGGTGCGACAGTCGTCAACCCTTGATCAGGGGTGTTCTAAAGTTGTCTCCCGACACCTGCCAGAGAGGATATCATCACCGGAGGCCTCTTCATCACCATGTCTGCCTTCGGAGTGATTCATGAGTAGTTCATCCTTGGACTACAGGTCCATAGCAGTAGCTAGATGGTTGTCTTCTCCTCCTATGCCTCAATGTTTAGATCTCGTGAGCTGCCTAACATGATAGAGATTGTTCTTATGTAATTCTATGTGCTGTGTTTGCTGGGATCCGATGAATATTGAACTTATGCCAAGTTGGTTATAGTCTTTATTGCATATGTTATTTGTGATATTGCATGCTTTCCGTTGCTAGTGGTTGCTCTGGCCAAGTAGTTGCTAGTGACTCCAAGAGGGAGTATGTATTCTCGATAGTTGGGTTCATGCCTCCTTTTCGCCTGTGCTCGAGTGAAAAAACGTGACGGGGGAGGATGTGCTGTTGCCACTAGGGAGAAAACAGTGGTGTGATTGCTCGCGTGCACAATCATTGCTTACATTACACACACTGCTCAATGCGATTATCTGTTGCTTGCAACTTAATTCCTAAGGGGGTTCGGATGATAACCTGAGGGTGGATTATTAGTCATAGATGCAGTTGGATTATGGTCTATGTATATTGTTGTAATGCCCGCACTAAATATCATAGTAGTCATCATGTAATGAATGTGCACTATGGTGCAACCTCTATTTGTCAATTGCCCAGCTGTAATTTGTTCTCCCAACATGCTATCTTTTATGGAGAGACACCACTAGTGAACCTATGAACCCCGGTCCATTTTCCTACACTATTAAACAAACCACTACAATTCCCTATTTTCTTTACTTAGTGCAAGCATACACCATTTTCCACACCGTTGGGACAAAGTATTTTGGTTGTGTTGTGTGCAGGTTCCGCGTTGTTACTGACACCGGTGAGGCGCCATCACCACCGTCAGTGGCATCAACCTTCCGAAGATCCTCTTTCTCCTACTGGATTGATAGCCTTGGTTCTTAACTGAGGAAAATTCTTACTGCTGTACTCATCACACCATCCTCTTGGGTTTCCCAACACGCCATCACAAGCATCAAGAATTTCTGGCGCCATTGCCGGGAACTTAAAATTCATCATCATCAAAAATTCTCCCCGTCAAGGCACCATCAAGGCGTAGCAGTAACCCCTGGCAACGAGCTCTATATGGTTTAGCATGTTCACAAACAGTGCATTGACGAACAAACCCATGCACATATTTAGCCATACCTTTCCAAGAAAACAGCTGCTTCAAACGCCCGAGAGTAACTGGAATGCCATAGTGGCCACCAGCAGGAGTAGCATGCAATTCACGAATAATGGACTGTTGTAAACAGGAGCATTAGTAATGCAGATCTTTCCTTGTTTACGAATAAGACCATCTCGAAGAGAAAACCCTTCCACATTGTCAGGATGAATAGTCAATTGTTGTAATAATGCCATCGTCGCAACATCTTGTTGATATTCATCTGTAATGTGAATTAACCAAGTTGGCTAACACATAAAGATGGCATACAATTCACGTCGTGGATGAGGTCATTGAGATAAAGCATCTGCCACTCTATTTTGAGTGTCTTTCTTATATACAATTTGATACTGCAATCCCATCAACGTGGTGAACACCTCATGTTGCCAAGGAGTATACAGTCTTTGGTCAGTCAAGTGAGCCAAACTGGCATGATCCGTATGAATTAGTAATTTAGCATGTTGTAAATACGATCACCATTGTTAATCAGCTAGAAGAATTGCCATGTACTAATTTTCATAAGTACTCAACCCTTTATTGCACGGACCCAAAGCTTTACTGACATATGCAAGAGGGTGCTCTTTATGTAGTAGCACATCACCAATACCAGCATCACAAGTGTCACATCTTTTATTCCGTCAGATTTATAAAGCCGTATGCATCACTTTGATGCAGAGGCGGGGCTTCCCCATTTCTAAAAAAATTCCGTCAGATTTATTTTTGTTGATTAAGCATCTAACTATGCGTCAACGCATTGTGAATGCCCGTACGCAGGGGATGGGCGACGTTAGGGGCGACAAGGGAGGAGACTCGGGCGACGACCCGGGAGGCGGCGATCTGAGCCAAGGTGACGGCACTGGCTGTTGCATGCCTGCTGTGCTCATTGGGGGGAGGTTCTGGGCGCTCACTCCCAAGGAAGATGAAGATGGAAGTGACGATGATGATGCTGTTCCGGCGGAAGGTTTGGCACAAAGGTACGTCAACTCGTTTGATGAAACCTGTAGATCGCCATCGCCGGATTCTTTACGGTCGCTGAGGATGGTTCAACTCGGATGGAGAAGAGGATGCAGCACCAGCAGGCCCAGAGGTACGCATCAATGATGTTACACCAATTTTCCGCGGAGAGATCGATATATACGTGTTCAACCTCGTTAGGTGGCAGTAGTGCGTCCAACTTTGAAACTTCCTGTCTTTGAGACTTCCGTGTTCGTCGAGGACAAATGTTCCTCATTTCCATGGACGATGGTGAGGCGTTGGCATAGATCACCGTCGGACTTGAAGATGGGAACCGGTTTTTGTGGATCGGATTTTTTGAATTCGATCGATCATAAGGGAAAGATCCCGATGACTGCGCACCCTCCTATGGGTCCGAACGATGCAGGTGGCGTGGGTCCACCAGCGGCAGATCACAGTCAGGCGCATGCCCGATTATTCGTTTCTGCGGCTAAGCTACCTAAGGGGTATGGCCCCAGGCGGTTCTTAGCGTTTTCGCATAATCGTGCATCACTCTTTGTTCCATCGCCTGTTCTAGCCGCCGCCATGGCTCATCCTGGAGGTCGTCACGGGGGTGCAGATCAGCGGGACGGAGGGAACGGACAGGGAAGAGGTGGACAACCACCATCTGGTTTCGGCTCCAATTTTGTCCAAGGGGTTCCGAGCAGCACAGCTGGTCTACCGGATGGACATCATGGTAACGTGGTTGCTGCTCCGTTGGCGTTCCACGCTGGAACGGGTTTTAACCAAGCTGGGAATCAGAATGTTCATGGAGGTTTGCGTGGCAGACAACGCTATGTTCAGGGGCGAGGCAATTTCGGGAGAGGACGTGGTGGACACGTAAACAACGTGTATCGGCCAACGGACACCGCTTTGCCAATGGCCAGGGGCGGTACATCCCGGTGGCGGTCCAGCCGGTGGTGGCTCAGTCGGTGGCGGTGCATCCAGTACCGCAACAGGGCACGGTGACCGGCGTGTCAACTGTACCACCACAAGGGCAGACCGTGCCTGTTACAGCGGGTCAGCAATAGCCGCAGGTGCCGCAGGCTTTGATAGCCCTGGCGAATTCAAGGGGGTCACTCCGGTGGTGAAGCAGGGTGAGAAAAGGGTCTCGGCGGAGCAACTTGTTGTTGTGGTGGCTGGCGCGGTTCAGAAAAAGAGCGAGAAGACAGAGAAGAACAAATGTTTTCGCTGTGGGGTTGCTGGTCATCTTCTTGCGGATTGCCCGGCGCCGTTTTGTGAGTTTTCCCAAGGTTCAGTGCATAAGAACGGTTCATGTCCATTGCTCACAAACCCCATCCAGTGATGTATGGGTACGCTCACGATGAGCTTATGATCTTTGTCATACCTCTAACATAGAACTTTTGGCCAAACGTGGTCAATGATCGATGGGCTTCGGTCATGGTTAACAAGGGGGAGATGTCGATACCCCAGGTGATTGGCCAACTACAGAGATGTGTACCAACTGAAGGGTACATCTAGGATGTTAGCTAGGTGGGCCACAATGTTTTCAAGGCTCCTTTTCCAACTAAGCTGAAGTTGGACCACTTGAGAGTTTTTGGACCTTGCAAAGTTTCAAACTCCCGCTGTGTGGATAGTTGGAGTAAGAGGATTGAGCGGCTAGACACGTCGCCAAACTTTTGGGTTAGAGTTTCTGGGATACCTGAGGAGCACACATGTGATTTTCTGGCTATGTGGGTTGTGGGGTATACGATCAGCGTCACACGGAAAGTTGATATGGCAAACACTCGTCAGCACGGTGTTTTACGGCTCCTAGTGGGATGCCTTGATTACACTAAAGTACCATAGACTATTCCTATGCTGATTAAAGATGAATTATATGCTCTATCCTTTTATGTGGAGGGGGAGGATAGACCTGAAAACAAGGATGATATGGTGGTAGACAAGGAGCAAGAGGAGGATGAGGGGGATGATAGTGAGATGGGGTCTGATTTCCATGATGCGCTCGCGAAAACCTCTCCGGAGGATACCGCGGAAAATGAGGGGGGTGGGCAGAATACAGTATTAGATATCGAAAACAATTTGCATAGCGGTCCGACTTCTCATGGAAACAATGGTATGGAGTTGAAAAGGACTGGGGTGGTCTTCTCGCCAATGCTGCAAGAACAATTTAGAAGGATGGATTCTTTGGTGAGCACAACGGTCCAGACTCCCGTCGGGCAGGATTTTGGCTCATTTTCGCTGTCGGGCAGCGGTTTGGCGCAAAAACTGGGCTGTTCTGCTCCCGCAACTCCTGCATGGCACGGTATTGGGCGTTTTTCACTGCAGGGCAGAGATTCTGGACGTGTTTTGGGCGCTGCTGCTACCGTGGACTCTGCTGCTGCCGTGGGCACTGCTGCTATGGATGCGTCGCGGCTTTCTGGTACGACTGTTGATACGTCTCCAACATATCGATAATTTCTGATGTTCCATGTTGATATTATGCCAATTGCTACATGTTTTCTCTCTTCCTTATAGCATTTTTACACGTTTTCCGGGACTAACCTATTAACAAGATTTGCACCTGGGAGACAACCTGTTTCATTTCTCCGTTTCTTTCTGTGTGATTTGCGTCTGGGTGTTGTCTATTTCCTTAGCAACCCCTTTGTATCTTTTTTGTGTCTTTGTTAAGCCAAGTAAAGCCTCTAGTGGAAAGTTGAGAATATATTTCGGATTTCTGCGCAGGAAACAGATTTCTGCTGTCCACTGTTAAATTCGTATAAAATCATAGAAAATTCGAAATGACCTGAGTTTTTTTGTGCATAATCCTGGGCTATATACGAAACTTTTCTTTGCTGAACACTTTTTGATTTGAGCAATAGAAGATTTTCGAAAAAAATCATCTTTACCTGCTGTCCTATTTTGACAGATTTCTGCCAATAATTGCATTTGCATCTTAATCTCTTTCTTTTGGTGTTCTTTTGAGAAAAATAGTTTTAAAAGAAGTTGTGACATTAGATAGTGTGTTTATGAGTGTTAGTCTTGTGTTGAAACCATGTGAATTTATTATTTCGATTGCACTAACGTTGCTAATAAAGATTTTGAGAAGTTTGGTGCGAAGGAAGTTTTCAAGGGTCAAGAGAAGTGGATGATATGACGTGATCAATAAGAGTGAAGAGCCTAAGCTTGGGGATTCCCCGGTGGTACATCCTAGCAAATTCCAATTAGACTCAAGCGTATAAGCTTGGGGATGCCCAAGACATCCCCTTCTTCATCGACAAATTATCAGGTCACTTCTAGTGAAACTATATTTTTATTCGGTCACATCTTATGTGCTTTACTTGGAGCATCTTTTATTTTTGCTTTCAGTTTATTTTTGTTTTTGCAATAATCTTGCTTGTACCCCATAATTCTTTTATTGGAGAGTGACACGCCCCTCTTTTTCATGGGAATACTTTGTATTCATAATCTTTGTCTAGCTGCTGCATTTATTTAGCTCATATTTTGCATTCATCTCATATTTAGAGCTGTTAGTACTGTCTAGTTTTCATTGCTATATGCTTAGAGAGAGTTTTTGTTGTCTCATATATGTGCTTGGTTGAGAATAGAAATGTTTATGTGGTAATTGGTATAGTGGAAAAATTCGCATGGTCTTGTAGATCACTAAACTGCTTCACTTGAATCACTACTATTATTTTGAGATATTAATTTGCTTAATGGATAAACGGGAAGGACTAGTAAGTATAAATTTTTAATGGTTGGTCTAAGAAACTTGAAAGTGTGCCACACTTAAATTACAAGATGATAGAAACAATGGTATATGATTGCTACGTGTGATACATTTCTGATCGGCCTTTTGTTACGCGCTACGGTCGGGGTAGCTAACAGTGACTTGTCACTGCCATGGACCCTCTTGGAGTGATTTGCATTGTGCCTTGTAAAAATGATTTGCTTGCTGCAACCTTTTAACTCGTGATTTTATGCTGTGTTTCCTGGCACTTTCACCATCCATATTTGCTAGCCTCTTTGGTACTGTGCATTGCCCTTTCTCACATCGAGAGTTGGTGCAAACTCCGCCAGTGCATCCAAATCGCGTGGGAGGACTTTGTTATCCTACACATAATCCCATATATTCTTCCTCAAAACAACCACCATACCTACCTATCATGGCATTTCCATAACCATTCTGAGATATATTGCTGCACAACATCCACCTCCATTATGTGACTTGATGATGAGCTTCATGGTTATTTATGCATACTGCTACACTGGCAGGAGCATGCAGTTGGATACATCAGATATATTCCATTATGAGTTATGAGTACTAAAAGTGTGATGATTTATTGTAATATAGGATGTTGCCCCTACCGGTGAGGATATATAAAATAAAAATAAATAAATGAAAAGCCCAAAAAAAAAAAAAAAGGGCCAAAGAGAGAGAGGGCGCATCACTATTCTTTATACCACACTTGTGCTTCATGTTTAGTACCAATGCTTAAGTTTGGAGAAAGTTTTCATATTATCATTCATTCATAACTATGTGGGGAACTTTACATTATAGAACTTGGCTTGTATATTCCAATGATGAGCCTCCTCAAATGATCTCTAGGTATTCGTGAGCAAGCAAGTTGGATGCACTCCCACTAGCTCCATTGGAGAGCTTTCATACACTTATAGATCTATGTGCATCCGTTGTGTGGCAATCCCTACTCCTTGCATAGCTTCGGTTGTAAGACTTTCTCTTGTCTAATGACCACTTTCAGCTTTGTGAGCCTTTCTTCCATTGATGTTCCAAACCCCCCATAATGTTCTCTTTGCCATAACATCCTGGTGCCAGGGACCAACGCAGAACACTTGCTTGTTTTTAGTGCGCAAATAGTTTAAGATTCAAGCATTGCATCGTGTGGAAAGCTTGACTTGATCCTAACAGGGGCTGTGAAGATCGTTTGATGTGCATGATATCGTTGTTCTTGAAAGATTAAATAATCTCTAATAAATTTTGCACGGTTGATAGTCTTTTAGTATTGATTCACTAAAAGTTTTGCTTATTTCTTCTTATTTGTTTATGCATTACTTGTTGATATCAAATATAAATCACTGGTTTAGTTCATTTGATCCTAGTTTATATGCTCTGTTTTACATATTATGATCAAGATTGTGTGGTAGCATGTCACCTCAGAAATTATTTTGTTTTATCGTTTACCTACTCGAGGACGAGTAGGAACTAAGCTTGGGGATGCTTGACACGTCTCCAACGTATCTATAATTTCTGATGTTCCATGTTGATATTATGCCAATTTCTACATGTTTTCTCCCTTTTTATAGCATTTTTACATGTTTTCCGGGACTAACCTATTAACAACATTCCTCCGGAGGCCTCTTCATCACCATTCCTGCCTCCAGAGTGATGCGTGAGTAGTTCATCCTTGGACTACGGGTCCATAGCAGTAGCTAGATGGTTGTCTTCTCCTTCTATGCCTCAATGTTTAGATCTCGTGAGCTGCCTAACATGATCGAGATTGTTATTATGTAATTCTGTGTGCTGTGTTTGCTGGGATCCGATGAATATTGAACTTATGCCAAGTTGATTATAGTCTTTATTGCATATGTTAGTTGTGATCTTGCATGCTTTCCATTGCTAGTGGTTGCTCTGGCCTAGTAGTTGCTAGTGACTCCAAGAGGGAGTATTTATGCTCTATAGTTGGGTTCATGCCTCCTTTTCGCCTGTGCTCGAGTGACAGAAACGTGACGGGGGAGGATGTGTTGTTGCCACTAGGGAGAAAACTGCGGTGTGAGTGCCCGCGCGCACAATCATTGCTTACATTACACACATTTCTTAATGCGATTATCCGTTGCTTGCAACTTAATACCTAAGGGGGTTCGGATTATACCCTGAGGGTGGATTATTAGTCATAGATGCAGTTGATTTACGGTCTATGTATATTGTTGTAATGCCCGCACTGAATATCATAGTAGTCATCATGTCATGAATGTGCACTACGGTGCAACCTCTATTTGTCAATTGCCTGGCTGTAATTTGTTCACCTAGCATACTATCTTTTATGGAGAGACACCACTAGTGAACCTATGAACCCCGGTCCATATTCCTACACTGTTAAACATACCACTACAATTCCCTGCTTTCTTTACTTACTGCAAGAATACACCATTTTCCACACTATACGTCTAATCTTTGTTTTCAGCAAGACCGGTGAGATTGACAACCTCACTGTACCGTTGGGACAAAGTATTTTGGTTGTATTGTGTGCAGGTTCCACGTTGTTGCTGACACCGGTGAGGGGCCATCACCACCGTCAGTGGCACAACCTTCCGAAGATCCTTTTTCTCCTACTGGATTGATAACCTTGGTTCTTAACTGAGGGAAATTCTTACCGCTGTACTCATCACACCCTCCTCTTGGGGTTCCCAACACGCCATCACAAGCATCAAGAATTTCGGGCGCCGTTGCCGGGGACTTAAAATTCATCATCATCAAGAAGTCTCCCCGTCAAGGCACCATCAAGGCGTAGCAACTGCCGAGGGGGCTACGGAGACGGCTCAGTGCACCCCGGTGCTGCAAGCGGATGGGAGGCCGAGCGTGGTTGCTGCTGCTGCGTGCATCCCGGGGGCATCTTCTTCTTCGGAGCCGACTAATGTAGAGGTCACGGTGGAGGCGAGGCCTCAGGGTGGTGACGTTGTGGTTGCCACTCTTGGCACCGTGGCGATGGGGAGCACGGGTGGCGTCGATGTTGCCACTCCGGTGGTTGGACAGATGCAACTGCACACGCCTCTCCAACAACCACATTCTGATGGACTAGGGCGTGGTCCGGCGGGTGTCGTGGCGGAGGGAACTGGGAAAAGATATATGGAGGAGGTGCTGGCGTTTGGAGGTATTTCTGACCCAGCGTCGACCGGCCTTCGCTCGAGCGCTCGCATTCGGCCTCACCACTCGGCAGATGTGCCGATCGTGGAGAGGGCGTCTCTGTGTGCGGCCCAGAAGGATGAAATGCTTGGAGGTACGTTTGTGCATTTATCTTTTATAGCTTTTGACAATGATGCTATAGTTCATAAAGTGACATGCATGGGGGTTTCGTTAGGAGCTTCTCCGGTTTCGGCTATTAGAACAACGGCTTCTTTAAAACAAATAGAAAGCTCTAGGCGCCTTGTGATGTTGAGTAGTAATCTAAACCCTGTGAATGATGGGAATAGCCACAGTTTGGTGGTGCAAAGGGCATCAAATTTGTGTGAGGACTATGTTGATGATATTGAGGAAGGCCTGGAGGATCATGCGGATCGACTTACCCAGGGTGTCAAGGTGACACATTCTCGAAAGGGTAAAAAACTAGGAGGTTATTCAAAACCTAGAAGGAGTGCTAGAATTAAAAATATTAATATTAAGTCCTAATGAGAGGTTATTTTTGGAATTCTGACGGGTTTGGGGATACTGCTAAGCATTGAGCTATTAGGGAAGCGATTTCGTAGTTGAAGTTGGATTTTATAGCTATTAGTGAAACAGGGAGAAGTAACTTTAGCCATTCTTTCTTGAGTTTTTTGGCTGCCGGGTTAGATTTCTGTTGGTATTGCCTTCCACCTCATGGGAGGTCCGGAAGCATTCTCGTTGGTTTTAATTGCGCGACTATAACGGTACAGACTGTTACAGCCGGTGATTTCTCAGTTAAGTTGCATGTGCAATCAAAGGACGATGGTTTCCTTTGGGCTTTGGTTGTCGTTTATGGGGCTGCCCAGGACGATAAAAACCCAGAGTTCTTATCTGAGCTTGTGCGTATTTGTGATAATGAGATACGACCTATGCTGGTAGGTGGTGATTTCAATATTATACGTACAGATGAAGAGAAAAATAATGATAATTTCAACCCATTATTTTCAATGCCATTATTCATAGTCTTGATTTAAAGGAGTTGGAGATGTCAGGACGACAATATACTTGGACTAGTAGACGTGATATTCCAACCTTAGAGAAGTTGGATAGGATTCTAGCTAGTATTGAGTGGGAACAGAAATTTCCACTAGTAACAGGACATGCATTGACACGAGTAGGATTTGGTCACAATCCACTGCTTTTGGACTCTGGTTCGGTGGCTCATATGGGAAATAAATCGTTATTCTCCTTCGAGTTGGCTTGGTTGAGACAACCTGATTTTTTTTGAGTTAGTTAAGGCGGAGTGGGAGTCAGTTGTTGCCGTCTCCACTCCATTAGAACGATGGCAATTGAAAATTAGGCATCTTCGGAGTTTCTTGAGAGGTTGGGCAAAGAATCGTGCATGAGAGTATCAAAAGCTCAGAGATAAGCTCCTGTTGCTTATTAATGAGCTTGATTTGAGGGCCGAGAGTATTCCTCTGTCTGAATCTGAGCGCGCTTCTAGAGCGGCAGCGGACTCGTATCTTGCTAAACTTCACCGTGAGGAAGAGTCAAAATGGGATCAACGTGCGAAGGTGAGACATATCCAAGAAGGGGGGAATAATACTAGATACTTCCATTTGATTGCCAATGGTAGGCATAGAAATAAAATATTTTTTCAATTAGAGCAAGATGAGGGTACGATAGTGGGGCAACATAATTTAAAGGTATTTATTTCTAAGTATTGTAAAAAGCTGTTTGGACCTTCGGATCCATCCACTGTCTCGTTAGATGAGACGTGAGTTGATGATATTACTCAGGTTTCCCTAGAAGAGAACATGCTTCTCACACATCCTTTTATAGAAAAAGAGGTGTGCGAGGCTATTTCTCAGATGGAGGTTAATAAAGCTCCAGGACCATATGGGTTTCCTGTGGAGTTTTATAAGTGATTTTGGGGGTCATTAAGATGGACTTAATGGCTATGTTTAATCCGTTGCATGGGGTGATCTAGATCTGTTTAAATTGAACTTTGGAGTGATCACCCTACTTCCTAAGAAGGAAGATGCAAGTCGGATTGAAAAATATAAACCTATTTGTTTGCTAAATGTGAGTTTCAAGATATTCACTAAGGTGGGAACAAACATAGTGACCTGTATTGCTCAGAGAGTTATTCGTCCATCTCAATCCGCGTTCCTTCCAGGAAGAAATATTTTGGAAGGGGTTGTTATCCTACATGATACTATTCACGAGTTAAAAAGGAAAAACATTAGATGGTGTGTTGCTGAAAATTGATTTTGAAAAGGCATATGATAAGGTAAACTAGAAATTCTTACAGCAGACTCTACGCATGAAAGGCTTCGATCCTAGGTGGTGTGATTGGGTAGCCATATTTGTGCAAGGGGGTAGTGTGGGAATGAGAGTGAATGATGATATTGGTCATTATTTCCAAATTCTAAAAGGTTTACGACAGGGTCATCCGTTATCACATATTATTTTAAATTTGGTGGCTGATATGTTAGCTCTCCTAATTGCATGGGCAAAAGAGGATGGTCAGGTAGGAGGATTGATTCCTCATCTTGTTGAAGGGGGGGGGGGGGTTCAATCCTGCAGTATGCTGATGACACTATTTTGTTTCTGGAGCATGGTTTGGAGAAGGCTGTGAATATGAAGCTAATTCGGTCTATCTTTGAGCAATTGTCTGGGATAAAAATTAATTTTCATAAAAGCGAGGTCTTTTGTTTTGGGTAAGCCAGTGACTGTGAGGGTCAGTATCAGAATATTTTTGGGTGCGAACTTGGTTTTCTTCCCTTTAAATACCTTGGCATTCCTATTCACCATCATAAAGTGCTTAGTAGAGAATGGAAACCGGTGGAAGACCGGTTTGAGAAGAAATTGAGTTCCTGGATAGGCAAATTACTCTCTTAGTGAGACCTCTTAGTCCTTATTAATTCAGTTTTGTCCAATTTACCAATGTTTCTTCTCTCTTTCTTTGAGATACCTACTGGGGTTAAAAAGAGATTGGATCATTATAGATCTCGTTTTTTCTGGCAATCCGACCAAACCAAAAAGAAGTATAGGTTGACCAAATGGAACATTGTTTGTCGCCCAAAGGTCCAAGGGGGTCTGGGTATCGAGTGCCTAGAAGTTAAGAACGAATGTTTACTAAGCAAATTGCTTTTTAAACTATTAACTGAAAAGGGCACCTAGCACGAACTTCTGCATAACAAATATATATTGGGAAGGCCCCTCACACAGGTGGAGGCTAAACCTACAGACTCGCCTTCCTGGATAGCAATTATAGGAATCAAGCAGGAATTCTTTAAGCATATTTCTTTCACTCTTGGAAATGGCCAGAGTGTTCGCTTTTGGGAAGATCCCTGGCTGGCAGGGACTTCTTTAGCAGTTCAATATCCTGTGCTATATAATATTGTGCGTAATAAGAACGTGTTAGTTGGTAATGTTCTTTGTCGGGATCATCTAAATATCATGTTTAGGTGTTCTTTGTACGGGGATAAATGGGTTGATTGGTTACATCTGGTTGAGAGACTGATGGCCGTTTCTTTGTCAGAGGATCAAGATTCTTCTTCATGGAAATTGATGAGCTCCAGAGTTTTCTTAGTCAAATCGTTTTATCAGGAACTTATGAATGGAAACACGAGGCTTTTGCATACATATCTCTGGAAATTAAAAGTACCACTAAAAATTAAGATCTTCACGTGGTTTCTCTACCGTAAAGAGCTACTTACTAAGGATAATTTTGTAAAACGAAGATGGACAGGGTGTACAAAATGTGTGTTTTGTGATGCTGATGAGACGGTTGATCATTTGTTTGTTCACTGTTTGCTTGCTATTTTTTTTGGAGATTAGTCCACTTTACCTTTAGCATTTCGCTGCCTAATAGTGTCAATAACATGTTTGGAACATGGCTGAATGGGATTGATAAAACAACTAAAGATAGTATACGCATTGGTGTATGTGCTTTTCTTTGGGCAATTTGGAATTGTCGAAAGGATGTTATTTTTTTTAACAATTCAGTGGCTCGAAATTTTTTGCAGGTGGTTCATCGGGCTACACACTGGATCCATTTGTGGTCTTACCTGCTGCCAGAGGACCAACATGGACATTTGGATGCAGGATGTTCTCGGATGATGGCGGCCGTTCAGGCTATCTTCAGCCAGGGTCGTTGGTTGCATAGCAGTAGACTACAATGGTTTGCACATTGATGCTGCAATTCTTTAGATGGCTTATTTTCGCGGCCACTTTAGCGGATCGTTGATTTGTATTTTGATTTTCCTTTGATACGGAGAATACTTCTTTTTATTCAATATAAAAGCCGTGTGCATCGATCTGATGCAGAGGTTGGGCTTCCCATTTCAAAAAAAAGTCTCAGTCTTCACAACAAAAACACAATCAAAGTCTGGAAGAGCTAACGCCGAGGCTGTCACCAGAGCATGCTTGAGGTAGTCAACAACTAATTGTGTTTCTAAAGTCCATACATATGACGTATTTTTGTGAAGCATACCCTTCAATGGTTTACTAGTAGAACCATAATTCCTGACATATTTCCTCTAATTGCCCCCTAGTCCTAGGAAACTACACAGTTGCTTTGCATCCACAAGTACTGGCCAATCTCTGACAACTTCAATTTTGGTCTCATGAGTTGCAACACCTTGAGCAGAAATTACATGCCCCAAGTAATGTATACTAGGCCGAGCAAAGCACAGTTTGATAACTTAACTTTCCATAGATTTTCCGCCAAGAGTTGTAGAACTTGCTGTAGATGGCCCACATGTTCTTTATAACTTTTGATGTAGATCAAGATATCATCAAACAAGATTAAGGCACACAGACAAAGAATGGTGCTAATGTTCTATTCATCTTAGCTTGGAAAGTACCGTGTCAGTCCAAATGCCATGACTCCAAACTCTAAATGACCATTATAAGTATGAAAATGTTGTTTTGTATTCTTCGCCTTATGTGAGTCAGATCTGGTGATAGCCATCTCGCAAATCAAGTTTAGAGAAACAAGTGGCACCATGTAACTCGTCCATCAACTCATCTATCATTAGAAGACAATATTTACTCTTAACAGTAAGAGCATTTAGATGCCTATAATCCACACATGGACGCCAAGTATGGTCATTTTTATTAACCATTACTGAGGGGAAGCAAAATTGTTGTTACTTGGTCTTATAATTCTAGATTGTAGCATTTCTGATACTTGCTTCTCAATTACATTCTTGAGTGCAGGAGCAAATCTATAGGGTCGAATTTGTACACGTCTAGCACCACGCAAGAGTGGTATGGAGTGTGACACCTGTCTTTGTGGAGGAACTCCAGTAGGTTCATAGAACACTTGTGGAAAAGCATCCAATAGAGCTTGTAGTTTAGCAGGAATTAGTTGTTCTATTTCCAAAGATACTGAAAATAATTGCAAATGTATAAGGGCACAGGAAAACTCAGCTCGAAGTTGTCCTTGTAAACATATCCATTATCCATGTTATTTTAATGCTACCCACTTCTTTCGCCAGTCAACTATATGCGGGTCGTGGCATGTCAACTAGTCCATACCGATAATGCCATCATAACCTTGCAATTGCATCACCTTGAATGGAGAACAGAATTCATATTGTCCAAACTTCAAGTTGCATTTTGGAACAATTTGTGTGCAAGAGAGTACACCTCTACCAACTACCTTAACACGCCTTGTTGATACGTCATAAAATTATCGTTAATGTTTGATGTTCCATGTTGTTTTCATGTTGTTTCCTACATGTTTGCCATACACTTTATGTCATTTTTTATCGATTTTTAGGACTAACCTATTGACAAGATACCACAGAGCCAGTTCCCTGTTTTCGGCTGTTTTTAGTTTCAGAAAAGTTGATTTGGAAATATTCTCGGAATTGGAAAATTCGAAGTCCCGAATTCTTAGAATTACCGAAGGTTCCACGGAGTCTCGAAGAGGCCCGGAGGGGGGCCACACCATAGGGCGCTGCGCCCCCTTGCCTCGCCTAGGGGTGGTGTGGGCCCCTCGGGCCTCCACCGCCTTCGCCTAATTATACCCCCCGATACATCAACCCTAAAAATATACCACTTCGTCCCGAGAAACACCCGAGGCTGCCATCATCGTCATCCCGAGATCGGGAGGGTTCTGGAGCTCTCCCTGGCACCCTGCCGGAAGGGGAATTCATCACCGGAGGGGTCTACACCACCATGCCCTCCTCCGAAGTGATGCGTGAGTAGTTCATCCCTGGACTATGGGTCCAGAGTAGTAGCTAGATGGCTGTCTTCCCCACTTTGTACCTCATGTTTAGATCTCGTGAGCTGCCCTACATGATCGAGATCATATTTATGTAATGCTACATGTTGTGTTTGCTGGGATCTGATGACTATTGAATGCTATGTCTTCTGATTGTCAATCTATCATGCTATCTTCATGCATATGTTATTTATGATCTTGCATTCTCTCCGTTATTAGTAGATGTGGCCAAGTAGATGCTAGTAACTCCAAGAGGGAGTATTTATGCTCAATAATGGGCTCATGCCTCCTTTGCATCTGTGCTCGAGTGACAGAAACGTGACAGATGGAGGATGTGTTGTTGCCATTAGGGAGAAAACAACGGTGTTTACTTAGTTTACATTACACACTTCGCTTACTGCGATAATATGTTGCTTGCATTTTAATACCCAACGTTTGTTCGGATGATATTGAGAGGGTGGATTATTAGTCATAGATGCAGTTGGATAACGGTCTATGTATTTTGTTGTAATGCCCGCATGAATAACATAGTAATCTTTATGTCTTGCATATGCACTACGGTGCATCCTTCATTTCTGTCAATTGCCCAGCTGTAATTTGGTCACCACACATGTTATTTATTTTTCACGGAGAGACACCACTAGTGAACTATGGACCCCGGTCCATTTTCTCATACTGATATTATACACATTGTTTCCATAGCTTTCATACAGCTGCTACTGCTTTCATACTGTTCTCCTACTATTTTCCACAATATACATTTAACCTCTTTGTGTTCAGCAAAACCGGTGAGATTGACAACCTCGCTGCTACGTTGGGACAAAGTGATTTGATTGTGTTGTGTAGGTTCCACGTTGCTGTTGAACCGGTAGTGCGCCCTGCCATCTCGGCTGCATCAACCTTCAGAGATTGTTTATGCTCCTACTGGTCGATTCAACCTTGGTTTCTTTTCTGAGGGAAAACTTTCTGCTGCACTCTTCACACCTTGCACTTGGGGTTTACCAATGTCAGTCATCACTTGCTGAGGTCAGTAATTCAGAGCCACCAATTTCAGCAGCCAAAGGCACACTAATATAAGAACATCTCCAGCCGTTGTCGCCCCCAGGTCATTTTTCAGCGCAAAATAGCGCCTCCTAGGGGCGGCCGACGCTATTTTTCGGCGTTGGGGGGTGGGTGGGAGGACAGTTCCCAGCAGTGACCCCAATTGAATAAGGCGAAAGAACGCGAAAATTTGCAAACACTACGAAAACGGCAAACTTTTGACAAAATTTTAGACGATTTCATTACGAGTGGCCAAATATAGGCGATTTTTATATACTAGATGCAATTTAATAAAAGATCGGCTAATTCATGCCGAGAGCCTTGTACATCTTGGTGTAGTCGCCGCCGTCATCGTCATCGAAGTCGCTCGACGATTCGACTTTCGGAGCGCTTGAAAGTACAAAGATGCCGTGAAAAGACGCTTTTAAATTAATTACGGTTTATGCTTGAATAAATGCGGAATACAACTAGCGTTTAATTTCTCAAGCACAAAGCCTATACAAGCTAGGTTTACCTATGTGCACCAACAACTTATGCTAAGCAAGATATACAAGTATGTGATAGCAAGATAGATTACTTCAAGCACAATGGCTATCACAAATGTAAATTCATAAGTAACGAGCTAGAGTATAGAAATAACCGAAGCACAAGGAGACGCCGATGTGTTTACCGAAGTTCCTTCCGAAGGGAAGTATGTCTTCGTTGGAGAGGTGGGGAGCCACCTAGGTGCTCCTAAATAGCACGGATGTACACACCTTATTCTCCTTGAGCCTCTCTGGTGAGAAAGATGCTTGTTTCCACTATGAGGTCGACTTAAACGCGTTGACCAAACCTTACATGAGGTTGAGGCTATCTCCACAAGTCAATTGGAGGCTCTCAACCAAGCTTCTTGCAACAAGGTGGAAGCCCCAAGAACTAATCGTCTAGGGTGCTCAATACACCCAAGACGAACAATCTCTCCGGTGAACAAGCACCCAAGAGCAACAAGCTCACGAACTTCTCTTTCATGAATCCCATGGAGAACTCAAACCGATGCACCTAATGCAATGGCAAGAACACGCAAAGGGGTCAAGAACTTCTCTCCCGAATCCCACCAAAGCAACTAATGCTATGGAAGGAGGAAGGAGGAAGAACAAGAAAAACAACAAATGAATCTCTAGATCTAGATCTAGAAGGTTCCCCTCACAAAGAGAAGGGATTGATTAATGGAGTTGTAGATCTAGATCTCTTCTGTCTCTTTTCCTCAAATGGGAGCAAGAATCATTGGAGTGATAGAGAGAAAGAAAGCTTGGGAAGGTCAACAATGGAGGTGAAAACTTGCTAGAAGAGTTAAGAAACCATTGGGAAAGAAGACCCCTTAAATAGATTCCCTAGAAGTCAAACCGTTGTGCCCAGATTCGCGTAGGGCCGGTACTACCGCCCACTGCGAAACTGCACAAACATCAAAACCAAAACGGTCATATCTTTTGCATACGGACTCCGTTTTCGATGATCTTTGGCTCGTTGAATTCGCAACAAAGTGCTATACAAAATCATGCATAGAAACAGCATTGTAAAACAAGGGAAGCTAAGAACAAATGGGGAAAGGTTGTTCCTCTCAATAAGAGAGAAACCGGAAAACCTTCAACATCAAAAACCAAACAAGTTTCTCATATGAAATCCGTTTTTGATGAACTTGGGCTTGTCATCAAGAACACTACAAGCACCAAAACTTCAAAAGGATAAAGTACAAATAAGAACCAAGAAATATAATGCTAAGTATGCAAAGGTTTGATCTCTCTACGAACGATACGATCAAGCAACTCATTCGAGAGCCCCTTTTGATAGAACGGTTGTCTAACCTATACCCATTCTATCAACTAACAACATGAGACCGGTAAAATAGAAACCCTATCAAGGTTATACCTTTGCCTTGCGCATTCCACTTGAGCTATATGATGACGATCTCGATCACTTCAAGGAGAACCATCTTTCTTGATTGCGCTTTTCTTGGTGAAGACTTGAAGGTTGCCCCTCATAAGTCGATATGGGAAAGCCTATCTTAGCCCCATTTTCACTTGATCGATTGGACTTGATTCAACGGTCAAAATCAATGGCTAAAATTGTTTCTTCTCAGCGGCCCCAGTACTACCGGGATATTTTGCAGTACTACCGGGGCTGCGGTACTACCGGGACTTGCATCAGTACTACCGGGCCACTACCGAGCCCACTACCGGGTCTATTCTAGTACCCATCTGTGCCGAAACCGCTCAAACCCGGTAGTGGCGGTAGTACTACCTGCCCCCCAGTACTACCGCATTTTGCATCAGTAGTACCGGGAGGGAAGTACTACCGGGGCTCCAGTAGTACCAACTCTGTCACCAGTACTACCGGGAAATAGAGGAAACTTCTCCTTTTTCTTCACAATAATGATGCCTTGAAAGTAGATATGAATGTCCACACATAATAGTTGTTCAAGACATACTTGCATTATGCTTCAAAATTATCGGGGCCAATCTTCTTCTTGATCATATCAAATATATACAATATAAGCAATGATCTTGATGGCATCCAACCTTGAATCCAACACATGGAGTTCAAGTGATGCCTATGGACAAACCTACAAGAATATCTCAATGCAAACATTAGTCCATAAGGATTGTCATTAATTACCAAAACCACACATGGGGCACTATGCTCTTTCAATCTCCCCCATTTTGGTAATTGATGTACGAGGGTTTATATGATGAATTAAGTAAGCATGCAAAACACTAAGCATGGATGCAAGAGCATTGAAGGTAAATGCTTAAGAACAAAACCAAAGCATAAAACCAAATTCCCTTAAACCCTCTAAATCTCTCCCCTATTTGCATCCATTGCCGAAATGGGTGGAAAATTTTAGACGACCTATATAGTAAGAGCTCCCCCATAATTTAAGAATTTCTCATAATGTGAGCGAAATCAAATGCATATTCAATTAATAATAGATGGGGCGCGATCAAGCTATACTGAGGATCCAAAAGATTGCAAATAATATAATATCTCTCTAAACTTCTCCCAAAGAGAGCCAAGCAATCAAAACGATCTGAAAAACCGATTGAACACAAGATTTTATGATTTTAGCAAAAGAGTGTTCTAATGAAAATGGAGAAGCTCCCCAATGTTCATGCACTATTTAGAATTTTTGCATTTCAATATAAAGTGCACAAATATGGAATCATCACTCCCCCAATATCCTTTAAAACACACCGCAAGCGCAAGATATCATGGATAAGAAGAAAAACCAAGGCACTTGAAGAAAAAAAAGTTGAGCACCAAGAGAGGATACCAAAGAGAAATGTAACTCCTCTTATGCGTTTTAAGTTTCTAATTAGACAACAATCATGATGATATACATCCACAAAAAACCATGTACACATAAAATAGTTACTAAAGAAAAGAACATGATATCCAAGAGAAAGTCATAAATACAGCAATAAGATATTTTAAATGAAAGTATAGCACATAGCTCAATTTTATCCTTAAAGGCATATCAATGAAATTAGAACACAAACACATCAAACAAATATCAACAAGGAAAAAAGAGATAGTTGAATTTATTCGATAGAAGCAACAAGTATTACAACGAAATAAAAATTGTGCAAATGAAATATTTTCATGCCAAGATGCAACCTACACAAGGTTGAATACAAGATAAGGTATGCATGAGGTAGATACTTGTTACCGAGATGGCATTGGTGATGATGTAGTAGATAATAATTAATTCATCATTCTAACTTGACTTCGATAAGCACATGGTGACAAAACCTTCCTTGAGAATGAGACAAGTATCCAATGCATATCAAATGTACCTAAAACACATTTAAGTACAAAAATGGTCCCCAAGAATATTGGGTCCAAATTAGTTAGACAAAGTACAATATATAGGATAAGCTCCACATAAATATGTGCATATTGATATGAAATTGAATTTCATGCACATCTTAGCCGATTTAGGATTCAATGGAGTTTACCCTATATATCAGATCAAAGAAAGTAAGAATGTCATAAAAATGCATTAGTAAATATGCATGCAAAGACTTTCAAGAACCACTAGAGATATAATTTGGACAAAAATGCAATAAAAAAGAGGGTGCACAAGATTGTGACACGACAGAAGGTTGTCCAAATTATACCAAAGATCCAATTCAACACATAGTTGATAAGATACCAATTTGAAAAGAAATCAAGTGAAACCCGAGATACACAAAGAACCACTATACACTTGAAGGAAACCAATTAAAAGATATATCAAGAAATACGACATTGAACTCCCAAAAGAGATACCAAAAGAAAGGTTCATTAATGAAAAGAAGTCCAATATCCAAAAAAGATCAATTTGAAAATAAAGCAATGATTTAGAAAACCAACTCCCCAAAAGAGCAAGGTTCCAACAAATAAGCCAAACCCTCAACAATTTTCATGATGGCGCAAAGTATCAATACGAAAAGGTTTCTCTTCCAAATAGACATGTCATCGGGATTAAATACCAATAGAGAAAGATCTAAAGACAAATGAAGAAAAATAGTTTTCTAAAGACAATATGCACACAAGTGGGATCCTTACTTTAGCTTTACCAATTAGAACACCAAAAAATACGAGTAAAACAAAGGGATTCTCAAAAGGCAAGGAAGACAATGGGAGTGAGCACAAACAAATTACTTGGCACGAAATATGGAACATAGAAGTAATATCCCAAGTAAATATGGTCAATAAATTCTACCACGGATATGATTATCACTTGTCAAGGACAAGGAGTAAGGATTTATTTCTCGGTGGTATGTCGAATGGATATTCATGATCATATTCACAAAACAAAATCATATGAGAAGGATAGGAATTAAAACACCATTCTTAAGTATAGATTCTTCATGGCTTCAATAGTCAAATGATCATGCAAAGCAATGATTAATATATCATGAAGCAACCGGTTTCCGAGATAGTACATACTAGTGCACATTCGAGGAAAACCTCACCAAGAAACTCTCTCACAAACAAGATACCAAAAGATGAGCAAATAAAAACACTCAAGATAATTGAAAATTTTCTGAGAACACATGCCACATAGGAATAAGATAATTGAAAATATCAATTCTAGGTGGCAAAACCTCAAATGTTCACATTCTTTAGGCTTGTAATATGCACACAGCTTATTACTCCCCCATAATGTGATAATCCTTATGTTCTTAACACGAGGGAAACAAAGGACCAACTAGAGATAATTAATAGACATTATAGAATTGAATTCCTCATGAGCATGACCTACCACATAGAGGCTAGATAATATTGAAATATCAACAATAAATGGTATTGCTCATGTACACACATTTTAGGATTGTGAAGTGCCAAGGCATATCATTCCCCCAAAATAGGATAGTCCATTAATCACTCAAAAGATCCAAATAATATACAAACAAGATGCAATAATTCTCAAAACAAGTGATGTCCGGACTAGCTGCCGGCCCAGGCCGGGCTCCCTGCACGATACGACGGCCTCCCTGCCGGCCAGGCCGGGCACTCTGCATAGCACAAGAAAACCCCCAACGGCCATTTTCTTCCCCCCCACTATAAATATGACTTGTCTCCTACCTTTTGGAGGAGTCAAATAAGCTTTCTCTCACCTCCATTGTTGACCACATCCAAGCTTCAAGGTTCTCCCCAAATACCCAACCAAAGCCATTGATCCCTTGGTATTTGGAGGAGAAGATCTAGATCTACAACTTCACCAAGACGATTCGTCATCAACCCACTCATCCCCTAGTGATCTTGTTGTTCTTGGTTCATTGCAGCCAAGAACCTTGTTGCTTCTAGCTCATTGGAGCTTGGAGCCTTGTTGTTGTCCCCGAGGCTCTTGTGCTCATGGATCTTGCTTCCCGGTGTCTTGGTGGCTCTGGGGATTTGGTGAGGACCCTCCAAAGTTGTGGAGTGTGCCTCATCCTTGTAAAGGTTCTATTTGTCAACCTCAAGGGAAACATAGTGATTCGAGCCTCTCCACATCGGTGGAAGGACTCGAAGGAGATACAGTGTGCCATTTGAGGGCTACACGGTGTTCCACATTGGTGGCACCGCACCGCTCCAACGGATATTAGCTTCCATTGGGAAGGGATACATCTCCGCGTCATTGTGTTCGGTTATCCCTCAACTTACCTTTATTTGTTGCTACTATCTTAGTCATATATATTCCTTGTGATAGTTGTACTTGCTCAACATATAGGATTGTTCACCTAGTTGCATCATCTAGACAATCTATATTTGAGCACCATCTTGTTAAATCGAAAAATAAGCTAAAATTTGTAGTTAACCTATTCACCCCCCCCCCTCTAGTTAACCTCTCGATATTTCAATTGGTATCAGAGCCTTGTCTCTTTATTAAGGGATTTACCACCTAAAGAGGAGGAAAGGATGGATAATAATCCCGTCACCATGGAGGGGATTCAAAAGCTAATCCAAGCTATGATTGATAGCTCCGAGAAAAATATGGAGGGACTAATAAAAGAATTGGCATCTTCATCTAATCAATCTAAAGAGAATGTCGTATTAGATGAAAATGGAAATCCCATTGTGTCGAAGGAAGCATCCGCAACTTCGGCACCTGGAAATGTTAGTGGTGGAAATTCCTTTGGTTTTCCTTATAACAATGCCCCTGATGTTCAACATCCACATGTGAATCATCTTGGTGCACCTCCTATGGTAGATAGGCACCGTTTTACTAATTGGAAAGCTTCCATGAAGTCTTATATGTGAATATCTTCAATGCAAATATGGAGACTGGTTGATAAGGGGTATGAGCCAAAGGATCCCTTGAACTTAAGCTCAAGTGATATCATCGATGAGCAACTCAACGCTCATGCCATGCAAATGTTGGAGAAGGCAATGGAAAAGGAAGGAGTTGAGCATATCCGGTCCTTCTCAAGTGCAAAGAAAGCTTGGGATTGCCTTGTTGTTATGTATGACGACAACATCAACCTTCAACGATCCAAGAAGTCAATCATCCAAAGACAAGTTGAACACTTTCATTTGAGTTATGGAGAGAACATTAAAGACATGTTTACAAGACTCAAGGCTCTCGTAAATGACATGAGAGATTGTGGATTCAAGGATTGCACGGAGGATTGGGTCAAGGAGAAATTTCTACTCACCTTGATTCCATACAATGAAAACTTGGTGATGAATGTGCAATCAAGGGCCGATTACTTGGATCTATCCCCCAATGATGTGTTGGGTCTCTTCATCACTCTAAAAGTCATGAAGCAAACCTCCGATGATGTCATGGCCCGTGTAAACGGAATGAAGAGGGCCTCTCTTGCCTTGAAGGCCAAGGCCACTCCCCATGAAGAAAATGACTCAAGTGATGATGGTGGATCCACATATGAGATCTCTGAGAAAGAGATGGAAGACATCACATGAAGAATTCTTGGCCCTTGATCAACACAAGTGGTGGAAGAAGGGAGATTTTCGATCAAATGCCACCAAGAACAAGCGAAAGGAAGTCTCAAGCATGAAGAAGGCAAGAACTTGCTTCAATTGTGGAGATACCGAGCACTTTGTTGCCAAGTTCCCCTTCAAGAGTAGAATTGAAAATTGTGGAAGACTTATCAAGAAATTCACCTTCATTCCCAAGTCCAAGAACTTCATCAAGAGAGGCCCTCCTAGGGCATTGATTGCAAAAGAAGTTGAGTACACGTCCGGTGGTGAGGAGAGTGATGGTGATGATGAACAAGTAGGTATGGCAACCATGGATAAGGACGTCGTACCTCCTAACTTAAGCTCTCTCTTCTCCAACCCTAATGACAACAAGGGTCCCTCGAGTCATAAGTGCTTCATGGCCAAGGGTATATTCCCAAAGGTGACTCCTACACTCAAACTTGTAAACTCTTCTACTCCTTCACTATTAAATTGTGTTGAGGAAAACCCCTTGACAAACTTTGTGGAGAAACTAGAAGGAGAAAGTAAATCTATCTTTTTCTCTCTCATGGATCAATTAAGTGAGGCACATGAAATCATTGATGAACGTGAGGAGAGAATAACATTGCTTGAAAACTTTTCTCGTGATGATGCTAGTAAAATTGAGGAGCTTGAGAAAGCTCTAGATGAATCACATTGCTTTAGAGAAAGCTTAGAGGATACCTTTGCAATTGACATATCTAAAGTAAAACTTGATTGTGAGCATGCTTTTGCTAAGGTAATGGAATTCATGTCCTTAAATGATGCAACTAACCAAGGTTACAATGAACTCATTAAGTATTTTGATAAGCTTAAAATTGATCATCGAACAATTTCAAATGAGCTCAAAACCTTAAAAGGGTTAATAAATGTAAATGCAAACTCTTGTGCTACTAACCCTTTGTGTGTCAAGGAAACTCTCATTGAGGAGAACAATAGGTCGAAGGCACAACTCAACAAAGGTCTTGCCACATGCATCCAAGGGAAAAAGAACCTTAATGATCTTTTGAGTAGTCAAAAGAGAGTTATTGGCAAGGAAGGCCTTGGTTTTGGTTCCACCTCCAAGGTGGCCTACAAGAAGAAGTCAAATCCCTCCACTAACTCTATTGTTTCGTGAAGGAGGGGGAGTTGGATAATGATGAATATGAGTTTGATATAATTGCTAAGAGTATTGTTCCTAGGAACACTACTACTCACAACAACTTTGCGGGAAAGTAAAACCCATCTTATGTGCTTCTTAAATCTATTGATGGTCATGTTTATGAAAAATATGTTGGCACCTCATATGGTGATGATTACAAGTATGATATTTGGGTTCCTAAGACCCTTGTGACTAACAAGAAAGGACCCATCAAAAATGGGTACCTAAGACAAGAAGTTGATTCATTGTAGGGTGTGCTTCCGGTGGAACATCATGGATGATTGATAGTGGTTGTTCCGCACACATGACCAGAAGCAAGGAAGTGTTAGATGACCTAAAGATCCAACTTCTCAAATTTGCTCATGTAAATATTGGTTATGGTTCACAACTTAAGGTATTGGGACATGGCAAGGTGGTCATTTCTTCGTATTCATCCATTGAGAAAGTCCTCCTTGTTGAGTCCCTTGGCTATAATCTTCTCTCTGTCTTGCAACTTTGCGAATGCAATTTTACATGTGTATTTTGGCGCCATCACGTGCTTGTCCTTATTAGATTTGTGGAAAATGGTATGTATATAGTGTATTTCTCGGAAGAAACTACACATATCGCCACTTTTCTAATGGCTAAATCCGACGTGGGTTGGCTTTGGCATCGCCGCTTGGGCCACGTCGGTATGACAAATCTACAAACTCTTGTGAAGGGTGAGCACGTGGTAGGACTAACAAGTGTGAATTTTTCCAAAGATCGCCCTTGTAGGTCTTGCATTGCCGGAAAGATGCATGAGAAGAATCATCCCAAGACATCAATCATCTCCACAAAAAGGCCCTTTGAGCGTATTCACTTGGACTTATTTGGGCCTCCCACATATGATAGTCTCGGTGGCAAAAAGTATTGTTTGGTGATTTTTGATGATTATACAAGATACACTTGGGTATTCTATATCAAGAAGAAGAGTGAGACTTAAGAAAAGTTCATATCTTGGGCCACGGAAGTGCAACGCCAATATGACACCAAGATCTTGTCAATTAGGAGAGACAATGGGTCCGAGTTCAAGAACTACAACATGGATGAATTCTTGAGTGAAGAGAGGATAAGGCATCAATATTCCTCTGCGTACACCCCTCAACAAAATGGTGTAGCGGAGAGGAAGAATCACACACTTATTGATATGGCAAGAACTATGATGGCCGAGTTCAAATTCCCATATAACTTTTGGGCCGAAGCCATCAACACCGCTTGTCATCTATCTAACCGAATCTTCCTTCGTCCAATGATTGGTATGACTCCATATGAACTTCTAAACGGTAACAAACCCAACCTCAAGTATCTGCGAGTTTTTGGGTGTAAATGTCAAGTTTACATTCAAGGGACTAGATTGTCTAAATTTGATCCTAGAACTTTTGAAGGCATATTTGTTGGTTATGCCACGAACTCTCACACTTATAGAGTCTACAACATATCCACTAGATGTGTTGAAGAATCTATGAATATGGGGTTTCATGAGGATAATGGCTCCGAAGTGGAGCGAATTGATTGTGATGATGTAGGTGATGAACCTTCCTCCATAGCCATAGGAAGAAGGGGTATAGGTCCACTTAGACCCACTGAGGGACACCTTGTGGCAAATGTGGATGGGACTAGCTCTACGCAAGTGGAGCCCTCTACATCAACAACCAATCAAATGGTAGACCAAGAACAAGAACAAGACCTTCAAGTGGATACCTCTCATCAAGAAAGTGATCAAGATCTACCCAATGATAATGGTGGAAATGATTTTGGTGTCTCTTCACCAAGAACTCCACTCCGGATAGATCATGGTATTGATGAAAGAAATGATGATGATATTCCCCCAAATGAGAATTCCGATGATGCACTAATTCGCATCATGACTCGTCAAGGCTCAAGATTGCAACAAATGTCACATTATCAAAAGAATATTATTGGTGGCATGGGAAGAAGTGTCTCCACTTGTGGACAAGTGCTCAAGTTTTGTGGTATTCACTCATATGTCTCTCATGTTGAACCTATGAAAGCGTACGATGCTCTTGAAGATGAAGATTGGGTTCAAGCCATGCATGAAGAGCTCCATAATTTTGAAAGAAACAAAGTATGGTCCCTAGTGCAAAGAACCAAGGATCATAATGTCATTGGAACAAAATGGGTGTTCAAGAACAAGCAAGACTCCCATGGGCAAGTTATTCGCAACAAGGCTCGATTGGGTGCTCAAGCCTACTCTCAAGTCGAAGGACTTGACTAAGGTGAAAGTTTCGCTCCCGTAGATAGACTTGAATCCATTCGTATATTACTTGCATTTGCCACTAGCCATAACTTCATCTTGCATCAAAAGGATGTTAAAAGTGCTTTTCTCAATGGTCCTCTAAATGAATTGGTATATGTTAAACAACCCTCGGGGTTCGAGGATCCCAAGTATCCTAACCATGTCTACTTCCTCCATAAGGCTTTGTATGGCCTAAAACAAGCCCCACGTGCTTGATATGATCATCTAAAGGAGTTCCTAGTAGATCGTGGTTTCGTACTTGGGGTAATTGACCCCACACTTTTTACCAAAAGTGTAGATGGACATTTCTTCGTTTGTCAAGAATATGTTGATGATATTATATTTGGATCTTCTAATGTGAGTTTTGTAGACCAATTTTCCAAACCAATGACAAGTGAGTTTGAGATGTCTATGATGGGAGAATTGAAGTTCTTTCTTGGTTTTGAGATCAATCAATATTATGAAGGAACTTTTATTTGCCAAGAAAAATATATTCAAGACATGCTCAAGAAATTTGATATGAACAATGCCAAGACACTAGCTTATCCAGTGTCAACAACCGTGAATCTTACTATGGATCACGAAGATATACCGGTTGATCCAAAAAATTATCGTTCTATCATTGGATCTTTGCTTTATCTTTGTGCATCTAGACCGGATATTATGTTTAGTGTGGGTTTGTGTGCAAGATTTCAATCTAACCCCAAGGAAAGCCATATGATTGCGGTCAAAAGGATTCTTAGGTATTTGGTTGACACTCCTACACATGGCCTTTGGTATCCATCAAACACAAATTTTGATCTTGTGGGATATTCGGATGCTGATTGGGGAGGTGACAAGGTCGATAGAAAATCAACCTCGGGTGCTTGCCAATTCCTTGGTCGGTCACTCGTGTGTTGGTCTTCTAAGAAGCAAAATTGCATTGCCACCTCCTCCACGGAAGCGGAGTATATTTCCGCCGCTAGTTGTCGCTCTCAACTCTTATGGATGAGGCAATGTATTAAGGATTTTGGACTTGAGATTAAGACAATGCCTCTTTTATGTGACAATGAGAGTGCTATAAAGATTGGTCACAATCCGGTACTTCACGGAAAGACCAAGCATATTGAGATTCGGTATCATTTCATTCGAGATCATGTGGCCAATGGAGATATCTCACTTTCCTATGTCAACACCAAAGATCAACTTGCCGACATCCTCACAAAACCTCTAGATGAGAAGAGATTCAAGCAATTAAGGAGTGAGCTCAATATCGTATGTGCAAGCAATTTTAGTTTATTTAAAATCTTGCATACACACCTCTACTAGACTCCTATTTGGCTATTAGATGTACGCATAGTCATAGGGGGAGTGTAGCTCAATCAATAAGTCGACACTACTCCTATAATGCATAAATAAACAAATCATGAATAATTATCATTTCAAATGATATAATGTGCTTCAATGATGAGTTTCGACAATGCACCCAAGATATATCTTCGCGGTGTCATGTCGAGCATACTCATACATGGTGGCTAAGGCCACCGCCCAAATCGAAGATTCGAGTTTTCTTTGGTTTTTCATATTGATAAGACATTTGGTGTTCAACTCATATGCATATTCGCTCAACACTTCCAATGTTGCTTTTTGTTATTTTTGTGGTGTTATTATTTCCTCCATTGGATGTGTGAGGAAATCATCATACTAATCCTTTGCTCCATGTGCACAACATCATGCTTCATACATCATAAAAACTTTGCATTAAGTACATGGTCAAACAACTTGCTTAAAACAAAAATTTGGAACAAATTCTTGTATCCATGTTGTTAAAACTAGTAGTATGCCTAAATTTTTTGTACTAAAAAAAAACCAAACCAACACATTCAAAATACACAACCAAAAAAAGGGGGAATTTTTTCAGAAAACCCGGCCTAGAGGACGGCTCTATCACTTGGTGCCCGGCTTGACGCCGCAGGTTGCCCGGCCTAGGCCGGGGTCGAGGCCGGCCGGCTCGGGTGGGTTCCCGGCCTGGCCGGCTGCCCTGCGCCACTTAAGCCACGCGTGCGGGGGGGTGCGGTTTATATATCATCTTCTTCTCCCCTCCCCCACCCGAAAACCTCCATGGGTGCCAAGCCCCAAGCTATTATCCACCCACCCCCTCCCTCTAAACTCCATCCCAACCACCCTTCTCCTCAGATATGATACCCTAGCCTCTCTCTCCCCTACTCCTCCAAACGAAATTCTCATTGGTGGGGATTAAGAGGAGATCCATCCCATTGTTTGTAGACTTTCCCCATGGCCAGGGGCGTAGCCAGGCCCCAGGCTACACTGGCCTTGGCCTGGGGCGTGGCAACTATTTCCTTTGTTAATTATAGCTAATGCAACTACTGTTTTGCACTGTTTATTACTGTACAATGAAGTTGGCCTGGGGCTTTGCTAGATCCTGGCTACGCTACTGCCCATGGCTTCCAATACGGGTACTAAATTATTTTGTGTGATGCTCATTGGCCCATTCTAGTCTCATCTTTCTTAGGGATCCCATGTATTGTGGCTAATTTTTTTCGGGGATTCCTTGTTTAGGGTTAGTGATTAGGGACTTCTTGTTTAGGGTTATTGCCTAGGGATTTCTTGCTTAAGTGATGTCATGCTTAGGGATTTCTTATTTTGGTGTTTACACTAGTGCATTTTTCTTCATATTGCTTAAGGATTGTTGCCACTAGTGTTACCTAACCATTATGACATGTGAAATCACTATCGTATTTTGCTTACACCATATGGCCATGACCTAGGACTTTTGCTTGCACTCTAATAGTTGGTTTGCACAAAATGCTTCATTGCACTCCAAGTATCACTATGACATCAAAACCAACTCTAAGTGATTTGTTTGCCCCCAATGATTAGTTATGTATCTTCTTTCTCATACTCTTATTGTAATAATCACTTATTAATCCACTTCTAAATACTCTATCAACCAAACCCAATTTTTTCAATATGGCCATGTACACTCATCTTGCATATGCACTTGCATTTTCATTAATTCTCAGGCAAGGAACCCGTGGCAACAACCTATGCTCGCAAGCGGACCAAGAGGAATGCTAATGCCGTCTGTGGCTCTACTCCCACTAACCCACATGGGCCACCTCTTCCTGTCAATAAAGATGAGCCGGTCCATGATAACTGGGGGAGTCTCAACACTGTTGACTAGGAAAATCATCGCATGAACTTCAACCCATATGCTTTTCCTCATCTTACCTACCGTGACAATCGCTTTTATTGCAAGATGCATCAGCAAGTTCATGAGTTTGTGGTCTGCACCTTGAAGAATGATCATGTGCCTCAGCATTTCTTTGACCTTGATGCAGCTACAGTCGTATGGCCAGAGGTAATGGAACTCATGGACTATCATCAAATTAACAAGCTTATGGCATGTTATGTTTAGTTTTCTCCTGCTCTGCTTCTGGAATTCTTTGCCATAGTTCACTTTTCCACCAAGGGTGGACGTGCCATGACTTGGATGAGCGGAAGTACTCAGTGTCATGCCACTTTGGCCGAGTTTGGTGCTCTGTTTGATATTGTGGAGCCATTTCAATGTCCCTTCTCCCATGTATGGATTCATGGTGATGAATGGAGGATCGTGAAGGCCAAAGACGGAATTAAACACTCCTATCCCCGTGGTGTTGGATATCAACACATCCACAAGGTTACGTTCTTTTCAGATTTTTGGTATGTGACTCACACTATTCTTCGGAACACCATTCATGCCAAGTTTGGGGAAAAGGGGATGGATCGCTGGTGCATGATCAATCTTCTCTACCATATTGTGACTGCCAAGAAGAATAACAAGCAGCTTAATGTCTTGGATTACATGTGGAACGAGTTGAAGCTTACGGTTCGTGACAAGAAGATTCCCATCTATGGATCCTATCTTCAAACACTCATCAACACAAAGATTTCGGCTCATCTCATCAACAATTATGCCATGGTTGTTCCTACTATGAAACCACTTCTCAGCGCCTCCCAGGACACTGTTGTTCCTCCTCCACTCTCCTCTCGAGCTACTGCTCCACCTCAGGCTGAGGTGTCCCATGATGTCTCCCTAGATTCTTATCCAGATCATTCTTCCAGGGGTCCGCAGAAGTTTAGCATCAAACGGGCGCTCCAAAGGATGAATTGCTTCTTTGTGGATAAACAACACAAGGACTTCCAGGCTTATATAAAGGGCAAGGCCTACCGTCGTCACCAGCGTGAGATCATGGAGCACCTACATCTCCCACCGGGTCCTGTGAGCTCTGAGGAAGAACTTGATGAGTGGCAGTCCAAGCACACTTACTGGCTTGGCGATGATGCCACTTCTCTTGGACAGTTTTGGGCAGCAAATACCTCTCAGGCCAACTCGAGTCAGGCTCCACCACCACCAAATGATGATGATGATGAGGAGGAAGAGGATGATGATGATCAAGATGACGAGGACTTCGAGGCTTGAGTTTCCCCTTTTTGGTGCCTTGATGCCAAGGGGGAGAATTATCTTAGTGATCTTTGCATTTGCATAGCATGCATCCATTTGCCATTTTCTTTCTTCTAGTTGAACTCCTTATTTGGTTTATGGTTGTTATTCACATGTGCTATCGTAAGACTATGTCATTTTCGGGATATCTATTCTATGTTGGAGACTATGCCATTCTTGAAATATCCATATTATGGTTATCCTAGCTATTCATTCCTTGATGATAAGTATGGTGAGCTTATATCATATACCTTCATACATGATTAATTGCTATGGATACATATCTTACCTTATTATTATGATAAAATGTCAATGGTTTGAGTAGATAAATACCTAGAGCTAAAGATGCTTAATTCTCTATCATAAAGCAATTTTGGGAACGTATATAGCTCTAGAGATCATCTTGAACTATGACATGTAGGGAGATCTAAATAGCCCCAATTATGTGTGCCCCCAATATGATAACACAATTTATAATTATGGGCACACACATAGGGGGAGCTTCTATATATTCCTACTCCCTCACAAATGCTTCAATCAATTTATTTTCTAGATCCATATGTTGTCATCAAACATCAAAAAGGGGGAGATTGAAAGTACATGTTTCCTAATCCTAGTTTTTGATGTTTGATTACAACACTTGGAAGTATTTGACCATTGTGCTTAAATGTTCTAGGAAAAGAATGACAAATATACAAAGCTATAAGAGCATAAAAATGGAGAAAGGAAAACAAGTCGAAACACTTGTTTGTTGAAGAAAAGAGTCAAAGAAAGAAGAAGGAGGAACAAGAAATCGAAGGGGAAGACGAAGAAAGGGAAACTGCCTGGCCGGCTTGGCCGGGCATCAGGCCGGGCGCGTGTGTTAGGTGGCCGGCCCATACATGTAGCATGATATGCAAAAGTCTAGCCACAGTCCATACAAGCTTCTATTGCACTGTTATAAGCACGAAAATTGTACTACTGCTTTCCAACACCAATCATTTTATACTAAACAAAAACTCTCCAAGAGATACAACAATGAAATAAGAGAGTACTAACATAAATATACTAAAACTAATAGCTCTGAATAAGAGATGCAAGAAAAACAGGAGCTAAACATGAATTTTGCAGCAACTAGAAGAAAAACTAAGAATACGAGCATAACGAGTATTCATACGAAAAAGTGGAGCATGTCTCTCTCTCACCCAAAGAATGCTAGGTTACAACAATATTATTGCAGCAAGGAAAACAAAATAAATAAGAGGAAAACAAAAGAAAAACAAACGGACGCTCCAAGTAAACTTTATATCATGTGACCGAATAAAAATATAGTTTCACTAGAAGTGACCTGATAAATTGTCGATGAAGAAGGGGATGACTTGGGCATCCCCAAGCTTAGACGCTTGAGTCTTCTTATAATTTACTAGGATGAACCATGGGGGCATCTCCAAGATTTTAACTTGCACTCTTCTTGATCACATTATATCACCCTCTTCTCTTCACCCTTGGAAACTTCCTTCACACCACACTCAAAGTAATTCGCATTAGATGGTTAGTGAAGCAATAAAAAATCCATGGGTTATGCATGGGAAAAAGTTATATTGATACTTTTAAACATTATCTACATTCACTGATGTTTCGTGAAGCAAAGAAATCCACTTAACATCATAAAGAGCAAATGCAAGAAAAATGGCAGAATCTGCCAAAACCAGAATAGTCTGTAATGACGAATTTTTTCGGGGCACTTAAGTTGTTCAGGTAGAAAAAAAAGAACAAAAATTTCTTAATTATCTAAGGAATAATCACAAAAAGTTTACGGTGGTTAGCAGAAATCTTTTTTCTGCGCAGAAATCGAAAACAACTCCTACTTTTGCTAGAAACTTTACTTGGCACAACTAATACATGAAAATAAAGATACAAAGGAGTTGCTAAAGAATTATACAACCCCTTTACTGAAAGCAAACAGAGAAAAACAAAGCAAAAAATAAAACCATGGGTTATCTCCCAAGAAGTGATTTTCTTTAACGCCTTTTAGCGAGGCATGATAATTTGAGAAGATGCTCACATAAGAAATATGAATTGAAGCAAAATAGATCATCAAGAAGAAAGTATAAAACAAATTTAAGTCTAACCACTTCCTATTCATAGGAATCTTGTAAAGAAATAAATTAAAGAAGCTCAAACTAGAAATCATGGGAAGGTAGAAAAAGAGCAATTTCAAAACTTTCAACAAAAAGAGAGGTGTTTTAGTATCATGAAAATTCCTACAACCATATTTTCCTCTTGATACGTCATAGACATATCCTTAATTTCTGATGTTCCATGTTGTTTTCATGCCATATGCTACATGTTTTCCTTACACTTTATGTCATTTTTATCGATTTCCTGGGACTAACCTATTGACAAGATGCCACAGAGCTAGTTCCTGTTTTCTGCTATTTTTAGTTTCAGAAAAGTTGTTCTGAAAATATTGTCGGAATTGGACGATTCAAAAGCCAGAAGTATTAGAAGTCCCAGAGGGTCAAGGAAGTCCAAAGGAGACCCGGAGGGGGCCCCGGAGCCCCCACACCATGCCTGGGCGCAGGTGGACCCCTCGCCGCGCGTGGGGGTGGCGTGGGCCCCTCGGGAGCCCACCGATGCATAAACCCTAAAGAAATCGTCCCCCTTCCATGAAAAGTTTCGTAGCTCCGTCGCCGTCGCCGACAAGTTTCGGGGGACACAAATCTCTGTTCCGGCACCCTGCCGGGACGGGGAAGTGCCCCCAGAGCCATCTCCATCGACTCCACCTCCATCTTCATCACCGTTGCTATATCCTATAATGAGGAGGGAGTAGTTCTCCCCCGGGACTGAGGGCTCTACCTGTAGCTATGTGTTTCATCTCTCTCTCCCATGGTGTGATCTTTATGTGATCATGAACTTTGTAATCTAGTTGAATAAGTAGATGTTACTCTTCATCTGTTATGCTAATCAAGTGGTTTTGTTATGAGATATCCGTAGACACTTTGATCACGGTGTAATGGTGACAGTGTGTACACCGTGTGGTTTATCATGATATTTATATCTTGTGTTGGATGGCCCTATGAATTTTGGTGTTTGTATAGTACCTTCTAGGGCGCTCAAGTTGATGGTGTGGGGTTAACTAGACATGGGAATGCGACTTTAAGGTGTGCTTTGTAGACCTACGCAATGAATTTGTGTTTGTTATCCGTCCGGAGAGTGGTTCAGAGTAGCATAGTGAGGAGTGATTGTAAGGACCCCCGAACCACTGTTCAATGACCTCCGATATGCATACATTCACGATCCCAGATCACAACAGTCGTGAACAACATATCAAGTTGGCATTCAGATACATCATCCATCACACGTTTACACAAAGGTCTTACAAACGAGACATGGTCACATGACCAAGTCTAACACAACTGACACTCCGGGCAAGCACACAACACACACATCGGAAGACAAAACAAACACAACGTAGTAGAGCCCAAGTCACGCCTTAACCTACAGGCTGCTGATATCCCACAAGTATAGGGGATCGTGTGTAGCCTTTTCGATAAGTAAGAGTGTCGAACCCAACGAGGAGCTAAAGGTAGAATAAATGTTCTCTCAAGTTCTATCAACCACTGATACAACTCTACGCACACTAGACGTTTACTTTATCTAAGAAATAATACTAGAGCAATAATACGGGTATAAGAGATAGCTTTACAAGATAATAAATACAAGAAAGTAAATCTTAGTGTTGCAGCAATAAAGTATACTAAGTAACCATAAACTAACAGTACCATGAGTGTGAAAAAATGGTGGTAATTGTGGTGGATTTGTCCATGATCAAATAGTTAAATACATGGTTGATATTCCTCTTTTATGTGGGAGAGGCAAAGCTAACAAACTCTCACTATCCAATGATTGCAAGTACTTATGATTGGAACTCTAGAAAACATCCGTAACTACTGGAAGATACATTAAGGTAAAAATACCCAACCATAGCATTAAGATCAAAAGGTCCTCTTTATGCCATATGATTCAATCACTAGATTGGTGCTCATGTTTCTGTCACTCAAGCAGCCCTCCCTCTAGCTTTCTACACATACTACAAACCCTATGATGTGATCCATGCGGGCATAAACATATGATGGCACCATAGGACTGTAAAAAATTTAATATATAGCTCAAACCATCCATAGAGATTCAACAATCCATCATATGACAAAAGGGATCTACACAAACATGACATAGATGCGATAGATCATCTGCAAATAATTTATAACGTCAAACACCATGTTTATATAGGGAGGTACAGAGGTGTGTGGGAGGATGAACCACTGAAAACCAGGAGGAATTGGCGATGGAGATGGTGGTGAAGACGGTGGAGAGGACAGCGTGGGGCGCAGGGCGGCGGCGGCGCCGGCGGTGGCGCAGGGACTCCTTTCCTGCGCCGCCGGCATCTTAGGGGAGCACCGCCCCTTAGCCCTCTTCCTTCATGGACTTGGGAGCCATCCCCCATGGAGATGGGATTCATGAGGGAGTCTAAAACGTGGCTTTGGTGGCTGGAAATTCGTGGTATGGGGTGTCTCCCACGACCTAGGTTTTCTCCCTTTATATAGTCTCACGGATTTCCGTCATCCCATCTAGGGCTGCGGTAAATCGGGCGTATCTTGGCCGTTCAGACTTGGAATCAGGCGATTTTTAACTCTAGATCGTACGCCGCGAAATTTTGCAGAATATTGTCTTCTGTTAGATTTCCGTTTGACACTGTGTTCGACCTGTAACATGGCAATCTTTAAAAAGTGTTTTCAGACAGATTTCAGGAAAGTCCCAATTCGACTCCAACAAGGTTTCTTCTTCTATTTTCGGCAATTCCTACACATAAAAATGTAAAACAAAAGGGTCACGCTAGGCATAGGTCGCTCTAAACCGCCCTGATCTAGGTCCCCTCGTGCACCGTCGGATCGCCATCATACGGCCACAAATAGCGTTTCGTGTTTTTGCATTTTAGCCCCTCCCTTTTCTGGATATAGAACCCGCACTCCACAACAACCCCAATTAAACGAATGGGTATATCGCGTTGCCCCCGGTCATCTCGATAATTACAGTGAAAATGCCATTGCAACAAATTGACGGGTATCGCAACAAAAAATTATCGCCCCGTGTACAAAAAAAAAGTATCGCAACAAAATTTTCCAAAAAAAATTCGAAGAATAAGTAATGTTACAAATAATAGTTAAACAATATGTTATTGCGTTGCAACAATTTTTTTTTAACAATTCAACAAAAATCACAACCTATTGCAACAACAAAATTGTTTGCATCAATTAAAAAGTTGGTAAGCAACAAAATAATTTCTCACTGTTTTAGTTGCAACAAAAATCATCACTTATTTCAACAAAAAAGTAAATCGATAGCAACAATAAAATCACATATTTATAACATGTGAATGAGCGCATAAAACATATCATTCAAAACGAATGCTACTAAACATATACACATTTCTCTAGAAAATCGTTCAGAAAACATTGCAACATCTCGCTTGTGGTTTCTCAACAAATTTTATGCGAAGTTATTACAATTTTAAACACGTACGCAACGTGACCGAAAAATGGCGAAAAGACTTAGCGTAATTGTGGCTGCTCCTATTTATTATGATGGGCTATTTAGACACAAACTGGGCCAAACACACGAAATTGCTTCTAGTTGGGCCAGCTACACACGCGTGAGAAAGCCCAAAGGGCTAGTTTTCCTGCTCCCCGTGCGCTTCCTAGCGAGGGACCTAACGATCGCTAGTTTAGGTCCCCCTAGGGAAAGCATTTTCCAAAACAAAAACATTGTGCACTTTTGCAACTATTAGTAGGTTAGTCCAAATAAGTCATAAACTTAATATAAAAATAATTATAAAAAATATTAAAATAGCATGAAACCATCAAAAATTATAGATACGTTTTGGACGTATCAACATCGCCAAGCTTAGTTCCTACTCATCCTCGAGTAGGTAAAACGATAAAAACAAAATAATTTTTGAGGTGACATGCTAACACACAATCTTGATCATAAGATATAAAGTAGAGCATGTAAACTAGGATCAAATGAATTAAAGTTGTGATCAGTATTTGATATCAACAAGTAATGCATAAACAAAGAAGAAGAAAGAAGTAAAACTTTTAATGAATCAATACTAAAAGAATATCAACCGTGCAAAATTTATTAGAGATGATTTAAGCTTTTCAATAACAACAATATCATGCACGTCAAACGATCTTCACAACCCCTGTTAGGATCAAGTCAAGCTTTCCACACGATGCAATGCTTGAATCTTAAACTATTTGCGCACTAAAAACAAGCAAGTGTTCTGCGTTGGTCCCTGGCACCGGGATGTTATGGCAAAGAGAACATTATGGGGGGTTTGGAAGGTAAATGGTAGAAAGGCTCACGAAGCTGAAAGTGGTCATTAGACAAGAGAAATTCTTACAACCGAAGCTATGCAAGGAGTAGGGATTGCCACACAACGGATGCACATAGAGTTATAAGTGTATGAAAGCTCTCCAATGGAACTAGTGGGGGTGCATCCAACTTGCTTGATCACGAAGACCTAGAGCTCATTTGAGGAGGCTCATCATTGGAATATACAAGCCAAGTTCTACAATGTAAAGTTCCCCACATAGTTATGAATGAATGATAATATGAAAACTTTCTCCAAACTGAAGTATTGGTGCTAAACATGAAGCAAAAGTGTGGTATATGAAGGATAGTGATGCGCCCCCTCTCTCTTTATTCTCTCTTTGGCCCTTTCTTTCTTTTTTCTTTTTGGGCTTTTCCATTTTTTAATATATCCTCACCGGTAGGGGCAACATCCTATATTACAATGAATCATCACACTTTTAGTACTCATAACTCATAAAGAAATATCTCCGGTGTCTCTAACTGCATGCTCCTGCCAGTGTAGCAGTATGCATAAATAACCATGAAGCTCATCGTCAAGTAACATAATGGAGGTGGATGTTGTGCAGCAATATATCTCGGAATGTCTATGGAGATGGCATGATAGGTAGGTATGGTGGCTGTTTTGAGGAAGAATATATCGGCTTATGTGTACGAGAACAAAGTCCTCCCACGGGATTTGGATGCACTGGCGAAGTTTGCACCAACTCTCAATGTGAGAAATGCATAGTACCGAAGAGGCTAGCAAATATGGATGGTGAAAGTGCCAGGAACCGCAACATAGACTCACGAGTTAAAAGATTGCAGCAAGCAAATCATCTTACAAGGCAAAGTGCAAATCACTCCAAGAGGGTCCATGGAAGTGACAAGTCACTGTTAGCTACCCCGATCGTAGCGCGTAACAAAAGGCCGATCATAAATGTATCACTCGTAGCTATCATATACCATTGTTTCTATCAGCTGGTAATTTTAAGTGTGGCACAATTTCAAGTTTCTTAGACCAATCATTAAAATTGTATACTTACTAGTCCTTCCCGTTTATCCATTAAGCATATTAATATCTCAAAACAATAGCAGTGATTCAAGTAAAGAAGTTTAGTAATCTACAAGACCATGCGAATTTTTTCACTGTACCAACTACCACATAGGCATTTCTATTCTCAGCCAAGCACATATATATGACATCAACAACTCTCTCTAAGCATATAGATATGAAAACTAGAGAGTACTAACAGCTCTAAATAAGAGATGCATGAAAACAAAGGCTAAACGCAGTACTAGCAAAAAGTGAACACTCACAGAACAATAAGATTGAAAACTAGAGTGTTCTAAGCAATGAAAATGGAGCGTGTCTATCTCCCACACAAGTATGATAATATCCAACCATAAACTACAGAAAAGAAAACTAAACAAACTTAAACAAAAAATAAAAGACGCTCCAAGTAAAACACATAAGATGTGACCGAATAAAATATAGTTTCACTAGAAGTGACCTGATAATTTGTTGATGAAGAAGGGGATGCCTCGGGCATCCCCAAGCTTAGATGCTTGAGTCTTCTTGGAATTTTCTAGGATGTACCACTGGGGCATCCCCAAGCTTAGTCTCTTCACTCTTCTTGATCACGTCATATCATCCTCTTCTCTTGACCCTTGAAAACTTCCTTCACACCAAACTTCTCACAATCTTCATTAGCAACGTTAGCGCAATCGAAATAATAAATTCACATGGTTAAGTTTTAGCACAAGACTAACACTCAAAAACAAATTAGCTACTGTCACAACTTCTTTTAGAACTCTTTTTCTCAAAAGAACACAAAAAGAAAGAGATTAAGATGCAAATGCAATTATTGGCAGAAATCGGTCAAAACAGGACAACAGGTAAATATGATTTTTTTTTCAAAAATTCTCCGTTTCTCAAATCAAAAAGTGGTCAACTAAGAAAAGTTGTGTACATATCCCAGGATTACGCACAAAAAAACTCAGGTCATTTTGAATTTTATGTGAGTTTATACGAATTTAACAGTGGACATCAGAAATCTGTTTCCTACGCAGAAATCTGAAATATAGTCTCAACTTTCCACTAGAGGATTTACTTGGCTCAACTAATACATGAAAATAAAGATACAATGGAGTTGCTACAGAAGTATAAAACCCCTTGACTCAAAGAAAACAGAAGAAAACATTGCAAAAATAAAAACATGGGTTATCTCCCAAGAAGTGCTTTTCTTTAAAGCCTTTTAGCTAGGCATGATAATTTTCCCAAAGTGCTGCTATTAAACCAAATCAAGTTTTATTTTGAATTTCAGAAAGGTTTCTTAAATTTCCAACTTATAAATGAAAGGTAAGACCCAAAAATAATCAAACGAAAATGCAAAGCGGCCACTCATACAACAAAAGTCAGAATCTGTCCAGAAAAACAGCAGCTGGGAAACGTATTTATTAGGTGCACTTAAACATGTCATAAAATTTTCCCAATTTTTGTGAATGCAGAGGGTTAGATGATACATAACCAGCTAAATTTTAGTGACTTTCAGAGTTTTCGGTAAAATATGAAAAATCATACAGTGAGCAGCAAATGCTGAAAACAGAAAAAGCCCTTAAATATGCATCAACTAAAACTAAATGCGCAAAACTTGGTACTTCATAGTAACAGCAAAGAAACCCAAAAATAAATGAAAGCAAATTAAAATACATGTTAAGACCATACATATCATGTGAAAAAGGTAATATAGATCATGAACGAGACAACCTCAGTTTTGTTGATGGATAGGGGGATGATTCGGGCATCCCCAAGCTTAGATGATTGTATCTTATTTAATATGTTCTTGGGATGCACCTAAAAATCCCCAAGCTTGAGCTCTTGCATCTTTTTGTTCATCTCATATCACCATATTGATTAGATATTATAAGCTATATCCACATAAAACTTCACAAAACTCATTAGTAAGGTTAGTACTCATTAAATAAAATCCACTCATGTTCAAGTATTTGAAAGTTTCATGATATTTATTAAAAATTAGCCACTATATATACCGAGATTTCTTATAAAATTTCCATTGTCCTTCGAAAACTAAGGAAACTAAGAACACTAAGTACAATATTGAATAAACAAAGAAATCTGCGAAAACTGAACATCGTTGAAAGATGTCACTCAATGAGATAGTTACGTAGCTCAAATCAAAAACATAAAACTAATGAAAGAAAGATCATAATCTCAGGTTTAAGCACAAAAAATTCAGATCAAAATAATATTCTGGTGATTTTAAACAGGTTATACGGTGAAACACAACAAATCTGTTTCTGCGCAACAAACCAAACTTTTGCACTTTCAAGTAACTAGGGACTAATATTAGCACACTATTTTTTTATGTACGGAGGTATATACACAATATTTACAATATATACATGTTTTTATCTGAAAATCTTCCATGGAAAGATTTGTTTTGGTTTCATAGGCATGAACACAAATGTTCAAGGTCGACCCCCACTTAACCATTACTCATCTTTCCAATCACTTTTCTTTTTTAAAACATTTTTAGATAACAAGTACAACTAATTTTTTTTATAATTCGCATTCCCTATCCAAACTAAGATAGAAAACAACTTACAACTGAAAGTAAAAACTATTTAAAGACAAAGCAAACAAGTGCACACAAGAATATTCACCCACGCTATTGCACCCCGGCAACGGCGCCAGAAAAGGTCTTGATATCCCACAAGTATAGGGGATCGTGTGTAGCCTTTTCGATAAGTAAGAGGGTCAAACCCAATGAGGATCTAAAGGTAGAATAAATGTTCTATCAAGTTCTATCAACCACTGATACAACTCTACGCACACTAGATGTTTACTTTATCTAGGAAATAATACTAGAGCAATAATACGAGTATAAGCAGGGACGGAGCTGCCATAGTGGCATTGGTGTCAGCTGACCCCAGTTAATGTCTTAAAACTCTTCATTAATTAGTATAAATGTTGTGGATTTGTAAGAAGATGACACCAGTGCAAGAGTGATAATATATTGATGACCCCACTGAGCTTTTTTTCTAGCTTCGTCCCTGAGTATAAGACATAGCTTTGCAAGATAATAAATACAGGAAAGTAAATGTTAGTGCTGCAGCAATAAAGTATACTAAGTAACCATAAACTAATAGTACCATGAGTGTGGAAAAATGGTGGTAATTGTGGTGGATTTGTCCATGATCAAATAGTAAAATACATGGTTGATATTTCTCTTTTATGTGGGAGAGGCAAAGCTAACAAACTCTCACTATCCAATGATTGCAAGCACTTATGATTGGAAATCTAGCAAACATCCGTAACTACTAGAGGATACATTAAGGAAAAAATACCCAACCATAGCATTAAGATCAAAAAGTCCTCTTTATCCCATATGATTCAATCACTAGATTGTGGCTCATGTTTCTATCACTCAAGCAGCCCTCCCTCTAGCTTTCTATACATACTACAAACCCTATGATGCGATCCATGCGCGCATAAACATATGATGGCACCATAGTACTATAAAAAAATTCAATATATAGCTCAAACCATCCATAGAGATTCAACAATCAATCATATGACAAAAGGGATCTAGACAAACATGACATATATGCAATAGATCATCTGCAAATAATTTATAACGTCAAAAACCATGTTTACATAGGGCGGTATAGAGGTGTGTGGGACGATGAACCACTGTACACAAGGAGGAATTGGCAATGGAGATGGCGATAAAGACGGTGGAGAGGACAGCGCGGGGCGCAGGGCGGCGGCAGCGCCGGCGGTGGCGCAGGGACTCCTTCCCTGCGCCGCCGGCATCATAGGGGAGCACCGCCCCTTAGCCATCTTCCTTCATGGACTTGGGAGCCCACCCCCATGCAGATGGGATCCATGGGGGAGGCTAAAACGTGGCTTTGGTGGCTGGAAATTCGCGGTATGGGGTGTCTCCCACGACCTAGGTTTCCTCCCTTTATATAGTCTCACGGATTTCCGTCATCCCATCTAGGGCTGCGGTAAATCGGACGTATCTCGGCCGTCCGAACTCGGAATCAGGCGATTTTAACTCTAGATCGTACGCCGCGAAATTTCCCACAAGTTTGTCTTCTGTTAGATTTCTGTTTGACGCTGTCTTCGACCCGTAACGTGGCAATCTTTAAAATGTGTTTTCAGACAGATTTTAGGAAAGTCCCACTTCGACTACAACAAAGTATCTTCTTCTGTTTTTTTGGAAATTCCTACACATCAAAGTGTAAAACAAGAACTTTGTGCACTTTTGCAACTATTAGCAGGTTAGTCCAAACATGTCATAAACTTAATATAAAAATGATTATAAAAAGCATTAAAAATAGCATGAAACCATCAAAAATTATAGATACGTTTTGGACGTATTAGCTGTTGACCGGGAGACGATCCTAGTTCGCAGGGACATCAGTGCAGTACTCCTGCTCGTAGATCTCCTCCTAAGGCTCCTCTTCAAAGTCTGGCAAGTAAATACCAAGGACGAAACCAATATGAGTACGTTTGAATGTACTCAGCAAGACACACATCAAGTAGCTTACCAAATGTAAGTATGCTTATATGATGGAACAGGTAGGCTATACATAGGGTTCGCTATCCATGATATATGAAGGATATATCATAGTTGATTTTGAAAATCTCTGTATCTTTGTTGAAGAAGATACTTCAAAAGAAAATAATATAGTTTTGTTTCTCTTGTAGATATCACATGTACAAGAGGTTTTGTAAAAGTTTGTTGAAAAGAAAGTTCTCTCTTTGCAAAACTTCTTGGAATCAACTTCCAGTTGTTTTAAAAAAAAGGTTTTCTCTTTGCAAGACTTCTTGTAAAACAACTTCTGGCTTTTCTCCATCTGTACCTCATTGGTACAAAGTTGCTTCTTTCAACACTTCACAAGTTCCAACTCCTTTTTAAAACTCCTTTTTGAAAACATTGACACAATGCTAGCTACATGGCCATTCAACTGTCCATATCCGAGGACGCGGCTGTTCAGAATAGTTTGACTTTGCAGAGGTGTACACATTCCACAAGATCCAGTAAATCCGCCGTGAACAACCACGGACTGTAACAACAGTATGTGAACACCAGATAACTAATCCTAACCATCATCTATGTTCAAGCTAGAAAGTGTCTATCTCTTCAGTTGGGTTTGTGCTCCCCGGCATCAGGTCCCACCTTGCCGAGACAGGAGACCCAACTGATGGATCCGGAGGAAAAATTAATTCCGCACTTTATATGTCACATGTTTCATAACTTGGCAACATTTCGGTTCGAGGGAGTCCGTCCTCTTATAGAAAATTGAGATAGAACACCCACTAACAAAAACAAGTTTCAAATTAAGCCCCGTGCCCATGTTGGGGTAGAGTGGCAGTACGGTAAAGGTTGTCCGGCGAAGACTAGGTTATGTGTCATTTTTTTTTGTAAAACACCTTTTTTTCCAAAAAAAAAAATGACCACTTCACACTTCTCCCGTGGATAAGGCTTCGCCTTTCCACAGGGTTTTCCATAAAGCCTTTGTTTTGCAAAAACATATTTTTAAGGTGTCCACTTAGGGACTTATACTTCTGGTGGTAATAAATACCAAATGGTGTCTATGGGGTTGGTAACACCAAGTATCAACTACTGGCATAGTAATAGTATATAATATTAGTAGTAGTAGTATTCACTCAAAAATAGTTTTTGAAAATCAAAGTTTTGTATAACTTTTAGAAGTAAAACATGCATGATAGATAATGATAAGTGTATTAGCAAGCATCAGGATGGCTTGCCTTAAAACTCTTTGTGCCCCTGGCCTTGAAGTAGCTTGAACTTGACACACAGCTCTACAACTCCTTCTTCTTCTTTTTTGTTTTCCAACATCGTAAAAAGAGTAAAAGACACACATTCAGAACCAAAAAGTCAATCAATAAAACAAAGCAACACATACAGCAAGCAAACTTATACTAGCGCAATCACTCAAAAATCTATCGAGGAAACTACCTCACAAACACTCGTGGTGCAAAACTATCACTAGAAAACACATATGGTTGGGAAACCACATTCCACATCCTAAACATCATAGATTGAGTGGGTGTACCACTCTTATACCAAGATATTTAAGAAGCTAAAAATATAGCTTGTGGTCACAAGGGTGAGACTACTAAGGTACTAACAATCATTCAAAGCAATACCCATGGCAGTGGGTATTAACAACACAAGCCATCATCACCAAACAAATTGTACCACTAACCTAATGCAAAGATAAAAAGATACTACTAAACACAATAATAACACTATTACAATGCTCATGCTAAAACAATCAATCATACAATTCCAAACAGCAAAGCAAACAAACCACAGATGAATAATATAGTTAGTGACTATGCTTATGTCTACACAAAAGCTAAGGAATCACTCAATCATAAAAATAACCAAACAAACTAGTGTCTCAACCAAAGGTAACAAGTCATAAGACACACTATAAAACACAAGAATCACCAAAGATGACAAAGCTAGAAAATAACATAACAGCAGGAGTTCACTAATAGCATACTAATATGAAAGATTGCTACACAAGCATGCTATAAGAATAAAGTATTCTACAACTAATAACATATATCAAACTCAAAGAGTCAAGTCATAATAACAGAAGTGAAAACATGCTAAACATGCTAGGATGAACATACAACCATAAAATCAAAAAGGCAACAATAAGAGAGCAAACTCATAATATCTAGTGGTGACACTAATTCATCACTAGACAAGCAAACAACACTACAAGGGTGCAATCTCCTAAACAAGCAACTCATGAATAATACCTACTAACAGCACATACACCTTACACATGCTAGTAAGAAATCATACTAAAATAATTCTATGAAAACAACTACTTAGCCAGAATCAACCAATTCTAATAAATCATGCTTTTCTAATCAATCAAATAACAAGCAATCAAAATACAAGCTATACAACCAGTAGCTATGCACTCAATACAAGCTAAACCAAACACTTTCAAAAATTAAAACACTCAAGGAAATCCTATCCACAGAATTTACCAACACTAGGAATATATTCTATTTGCAAACAACACTCAAAAATAATCAAAACAAAAGTCAAGCACTTATTAACATGATACCCAAGGGAAAATTATGTCAACAAATGTAGCACAACTAAACATACTAGGATTCACAAAGCATTACTAATACTTCAATAAAAAAAAGTGGAGCAAGCAACTATTTTCCTTGGTGGAAAATACTAAACACACATATAACATCATGTGCCACTAACAAACAATTGCATGGTAGGGAATTTGTACCCCTAACCAAAATGCAATGGGACCAGTGGGTTATGGGCCCACTAATATACCAAGGAATTTATGAGGTTACAAAGCCTCTGGTCCTACTTTACAAAATAATCATCTACCAAACAATCCTCACACACTACTCATACTAGTGAAAACAACAAAGTGAAAATAAACAAACAGCAAATGCTACACTTGCTTTTCTATAAAATAAAATGCAAGCTAACAGAGATGATAACCACACAACATTAGTACCAAAATGGTACTGGACCCAACACATCAACATTAAAACTTAGGTAAAACAAACATACAAAGATTTGCTGACACAATCTATTCAAAAATAAATACTAGAAAACAATACTAGACTACTTCTATTTCTATTTGTTTTCCAAACATGCACACACTTCCTATCATACTAGTACTGAAAGAAAAGAAAAACCTAATAAAATAGAGCAACACATCTACACATGCTAGGAAACAAGTTTCCAAAAAGCAAACATTTATTTAAAAACAATTGCACAAGATCTAATAAAAACAGAAAAGGTGTTGTATCTAGAAATGCATGCCAAAAATAATCTAGGGCTCCAAAAAGTATTCCAAGCTAGGATTAGATAGATCTAGTAACATACAAACTCATCCAATTAAATTCACATCAAAAGCCATTTTTAAACTCCTTCTAAAAATCCTAGAAAAGCCTACTGGCCTTTTACCAAAATGGGTGGCATTTCCATTTGGTAACTCTCCTTGATGCAAGATCAAGTCCTATTGAAAGATCTATCCAATAGCTACTCAAAAAAATTGATTTGCAAGATTTGGATACAGATCCAAAAAGTTATGCCCAAAATGGCCTAACAGATAATCTGTGGCATTTTAATTACCATTACAAAAATAAACAAGAAAACACAGATCTACCACTTGGAGAAGGTTAAGACAATTGTACTCTACTGCTAGGAATTTTTTTGGAATTTAATTTACACTCAAACTATTTTTAACAGAGCCAAAGCAATCAACTAGTTTCTATTAATTTTTAAAGGAAAAACATAAACAATGCGCGGGTTGGATTCTCACGGGCGCGGCCCAGCACGCAACCGCGCATGTGCATCGCGCGGTAATATGGGCGTTCAACGTGGCCCGTTGATCAAACGATCAACGGTGCACGGGCTTCTTCCTCCTCCCTCGGCTCTCTCTCTCATGGGGACACACAACGGCGCGGGAAAGCTCGGGGGCTCACCGTGGGGCCATGGGAAGGGGCGGTGCTGCGTCAAGTAGGTAGTGGGGTGTCCGGGCTGTCGAGGGGCGCTGATTCGCGTCGGGCGTGGCTCCATTTGGCGGCGACGAGTGGTGCGGCCGCGGCGTCAAAGTCTACGGTGAGAGGGATCCTGCAAACAAAAGAACGCGATGGGCAGTCCGTTAGGGCCTAAGGGATACAGGGACCTCGTCGGGGAAGAAAACGAGAGGTGGGAGTGTCGAGTTCGAATTGTGCCACTTCGGGTGGGCTATGGTGGCCGGCAGCGGAATTTGTGCTCGTGGGGCTTGCAGTAAGCTCAAGGGCTTGTTTCTCCTGCTCGAGGTGAGCGTGTGGGTGGGTGTGAGAATAGTGGCACAGTGGGGGCGAGGGATTTGGCTTATAACCACGGCATTGAGGTCGTGGTCATGGGGGTGGGCTCGGGTGTGTCCAAAATGTCATGGGCAGGTGCTCTAGCTCGTGCCCACGTCGTTCCAGGGTATGACACCATGTCTGGGATCTAGAGGGGGTCGGGGGCAAGTTATTGGTTGACGTTTGAGGGGCGGGAAAGCCACGGTATGGACACTGTGGCCATTGCACTGTGCTCCATGTCATGCCACTCCTATCTCTGACTCCACTTTTTCTCACACGTTTATATTCTCCCTTGGCCATCTAGAAGCAAGCCAAGGTATCCAAAGTGAAGTCCAAACATCCAAGAATCAATTTGGCAAAGTGGAATTCCCAAGTTTGAACTAAAACCACAAGAAAACATCTATCAAAGTTTTGCAAAAATGTTGTTTCAGAAAATTCGGAAAAATTCAGTTACAAAGACTTAGAGAAGTTTTCTAAGTGTTGGAAACTGTTACAAACATCAGAAAGTTCACACTGTTTTCAATGGTCAAATAAATTCTAATTTTTTATTTCAAAGTTGGAGATTTTTAAACATGTTTTAAACTTCTAGAAACATCTTTTGAAAACAATTTTGGAATAATGTAAGGTTATGAAAACAAAGTGGGAAAAGGGGTACTTTCTGTTTTTCTCTGTTTTCTAAAAACACCTTTATCTGTCTTATTTTTCTTTCACAAAAACAACAAGCAAAAGGTTGTTTTTCTTATTCCAAAATAGAAACCAAGCTTATGGATTTGTAGTTCATATATCAAAGAACAAATACAAGTCAAGAAAATACAAAATGGAATATTATAGCCTAGTGAAAACAAGTGTGGCAAACAGGTACTTGGCTATATTTTCAGGGAATAGTTTCAATAGAAAACTTAGAAGAAAACTTCCATAAATCATTTTGTATTTTTCTTTTCTTGGATCCAAAAAAGTTAAAAGTTTAAATCAAGATGCAAACAAGCATGATCCAGGTCTTGGAATAAAAATCACTCACGTAACACTATGGAAAACGTTAGAGAAAACATAAAAGTGTTTTCAGGAAAATTTTGTATTGGTTTTAAAATGAAACAAACTTTGCATTGCATATATGACTATTGTCATATACACATGTGGGTTCAAACAAACATTTTTTTAGAAAACTAGGGTGTGACACTCATATTTATGCATTAAATTATGTTATCATTGTTGAGAGTGTCCACTAGTGAAAGTAGGATTCCTATTCCTTGTTTCTAAGCATTGCACACCGTTTACAATCAGTTCTGATGCATTTTTGCTTGCTGCCATTTTTATTTCAGATTGCTACTGTCACTTATAATCATCCATATTTGTCGTGGTGGTGTCACGGCAGATGCCATGGGATGGCTAAAGATGTGGGGACGAAGGACGCTGGAGGTGCTCGGGGAGGGATCACGCGACGAGTAGCCGCGTGAGGTACGAAGTAAACACTGCAAACAACACGATCTACCCAGGTTCAGGGCCCTCGTGAAGAGGTAAAACCCCTACTCCTGCCTTTCTTTGTGTATTTTGGTATCTCACCGAGTAGCCACAGTACAAGGTTCTTGCTACCGAGTAGCCACTCTCCTCTAGATGATGAGCTAGGTCAAGAACTAGGGTTTCCTCTAGGTCAAGATGTGTTCCATCCTCACGCAGGAGGCGGCGGGGCACCTTATATACATGGTGCCCAGCCGGATACGTCCAAACATGGACAAGTGTCGACATAGTGTGCACATCGTCCTTCTTCCGGGTTCCCGCTGACAGCTTTGGTTCCTAATCTTGGCTGCATCTAGAAAGTCGTTGGGCAAAACAAGGGGACAGTCTGGTATCACTGTACCTAAGCACAGAGTAGGCCCCCCTTATCCTGCCACGGCCTGTTTCCATGCTGTCACTGTCAGGCGGGCCGGTCCCAGATGAACAGTAGTTCGAATGCTGCCAAGTACGGACCCAGGATACGCGGGATCCTGTGTCAGAACGGCTCCTTTGACTTTCTGGCCCGAGTAGGTTCCCGCCAATTGTTCCCGCCAATTGCACTCGGGCCAATTCTTCTACTCGAAAGGACAGAACTTGACTGATATCTCCTTCCGGCCATCTTGAGGTGAGACCGAGTAGCAGTCGACCGGGTAGCGAATACCGGGTAGTCGGCTACTCGACCAAACCTCTCTTCTGTTAGCTGCTTTTACCACTTGTCTTTACCCTACTCGGGGGTAACCCCCTGACAGCAGTCCCCGAAGCTGGTTGAGTCTTGCGAACTTGTTCACTAGGCTCTGCCAGCTTAAAACCAATCTTTGCCACATAGCCCTTGAACATCAAGATGCCGAGTAGAGCCTCCGAGTAGCTCTCTGAATAATACCTTAAGTTTCCTCTCCTCTGCGTGGCAGATGACTTCTACTCTGCGACCGAGTAAAAAGACTTGGAGAATTTTCTTGATTTGAGCCTCTGCGGCGCAGAGCACGATCCAGCCCTTCGCACAGCAACTGAACACGTGTCAAGCATCCAGGCCCCCGTCGTCTCGTTGCCCAGGGCACGACGTGCCACGCGCCTGGTTTCCAGGCAGTGGGCCCACCACGCGTCACGTCCCATCAAGAGTAATAATAGGCCACGATCTGGTGGTGGGATCAATTGCGGCCGTTACGCGCGCATCCCGCGCTTGTGTGCGTTTCCAGCCGGCCACAGATCCCACCACACGCCACGATCGATCCCACTTCCCCGATAGTAACGGTAGCCTGAGGCGAGGGTATAAATACCCCCCGCCGGTAACTTCCTTTTCCCCTTCCTCGCACTTTTCCTCTTTCATCTCTCTCTGTTCTTCTCCGCCGCCGCGCAATCTTTTGCGCCGCCGCGAATCCAATCCAGCCAATCAAAACCTTTCGATTCCTTCCACCCCTCCTACTCGCCACCATGTCTCGCGCCGGCTGGGCTGGCTCGCACGTCACCGCCGAGGACTGCGCCTGGCTTGTGAACACTAGGAGAGTTCCTCCTGGTGTTCAATGCCGGCCATCAAGGGGTGAGCTCGTGCCTGCACCGGAGGAGGGCGAGCGCGTCGTGTTCTTGGCGCATTTCGAGCGCGGCTTTGGCCTGCCGGCCTCCGACTTCCTCCGCCGCTTCCTCGACCACTTCGGCCTTCAAATGCATCACCTGCCGCCCAATGCCATCGTCTTCCTCGCCTACCACGCCGTGGTGTGCGAGGCCTTCCTCGGCATCCATCCGACAACGGACACCTGGCTCAGGTATTTCCACCTCCGCCAGCAGACCACCGGGAAGAAGGAAGGCACGGGGGTGCCACGGGCAACCGACACCGGCTGCGCCATGATGGTGCAGCGGTCGGGGACCAATCACCCCCGTATCAAGGGGCTGGAGTCTGTCCGGATGTGGCAGAAGACGTTCCTCTACGTCAAGAACATCCCCGCCACCGAAGGAGGACAGGTAACAGACAGGATCAATCTTCCCGCTTGGAGCCTCCGCGCTCCCACCCAGAAGAATTGGAAGGAGAAGCCCCTCAACGACCTCAACGCGAAGGAGATTGAGGCGCGGCTCGGCGCCCTAATCGACGAGGGCCTCAAGAGTGATGATCCAGTGGCATGCTGGATTCAGAGACGCGTCCTGCCTCTGCAAGAACGCTGCCACCTGATGTGTTACATGGGAGGCCCCCGTGATTGCACCAGGACGACCACCATCGAGCTCGACAACGCTGACGTTCCCGAGCACGCCAGGGCCATCCTGACGACGAGCCTCGCCGAGCATTGGCAGTATGGGTTCATCCCATACAGCCGTACCAAACCGATTACACGGGTACGTTCTTCTTTCCCTGCTTTCTATATGTGGATTCCGAGTAGAAAGCTTCTTGTTCTTGTCGCGACTAGCGATCGTAGTCTGTACCGAGTAGAGTACTTAGTAGAATTGTGTAGGCTTAGTGTGCTTTGTGCCTGCACGCCTTTCCGAGTAGAATACTCGGTAAAAGTACTTAGGCTTAGTGTGCTTTGTGTTTGCACGCCTATCCGAGTAGGGTACCATCCTGCTACTCGGCTAACTTGTGACACTTCTCCGCTCTTCAGGTCCTCACTCGCCAGCTTATAGAGAGCTGCGAACGTTTTGAAGGCAACTGGTCTCCTGACCGAGAGGAGGACGACAAGGCCTCCTTCGAGAACGCAGACCAGATCAACCTCCCACGTTCCCCCTCCATGGAGAAGCAGCACGCGGAGACGTCTCTTCGCGACTGGCCTGAGGACGAATCAGAAGGTAACTGCGCACCTGCTTTGCTTGTTCACGAGAAGCATCAATTCACTGTTTGTTGTTTCTGACTTGCCCCTCTTCTTTTCCTGAATCCGCAGATGACGTTGCTGAAGAGAACGAGAATGAGAACGAAGACGGGAACGAGAACGAGGGCGATGAAGCCCTTGTCGTCAACCCTCTTTCAGTCGCTGCACCCGCTACTCGCAAGCGGACTGGCAGCGGTGCTGTAGAGCCCCCCGCCAAGAAGAAGAAGCTGATCGAGAAGGCGACCAAGAAGGTCGTGAAGAGACCAAGGCGAAAGCTCGCCTCCACCAGCGCGTAAGTTTCTTTTCTGTTGTCTCCCATCTCGTATTGTGTTATCTTTCCCAATCCTCCTCTAATTTCTGAACTTCTTTTTCTCTGCAGTCCTCCCATGGACGCAAACGCTGCTCTCGCGCCCGATCAGGCTAAGAAGCCAGCAGCGCCACTTATCAACCTCGATGACGACGAGGATGACACCGCCAATGCTCAGAGCACTGATACTCAAGGAGCAGATTCAGAGAAGCATCCCCGTGCGGAGTCAGCAGCACAGGACACTGCCGCCCACCAGGAGAGACCCCCTTCTCCTCCGGCCAACACTGCCGAGGAGAACCAAGACGAAGAGATGCAGGATAACACCGCCCTCGAGCGGCCAGAGGCTGAACAGGAGCAGCCAACCACTGACGCTGCAAGCCAAGTGAATCCCGCTGCCGAGCAGCGGGTGGAAGATGCCACCATGACGGATGCCACCACGGCAAGCCATTATCCATTGAGCGACGCGCCAACAGGCGCCGCACCGAGTAGCGCCCAGCCAACTGGCGCACCGGATAGCGCGCCCCTGGCGCCGCCAACTGACCAAGCCAGGCGGCAAGCCCTAGATGCTTTGAAGGAGGAGGTCGAGAAGAGGGCAGCCGAGAAAGAAGCTGCCGAGAAGGCAGAAGCTGAGAAGAAGGCAGCCGACGAGGAGGCCGCCGAGAAGGCGAAGACCAAGATTGAGGGGAAGAAGCCCGAGAAGCAGAAGGGCGAGAAGTCCACTGCTCAGAAAGAGACGGCGATGAAGCGAGCTACAGAGCAGATGCCGCCACCGACATCGACTGGACAGTCCAGGCAGTTGATCATCCGCAACCCTAGTGGAGTTCCTGCCGCCGCCACTGTAGCCGATCATGCCCTCTACCCGTATTACATGGTGAGGGTCAGCCAACAACGCCAGATTGGCCTCTCCGTCGAGGACCGGAAGATTGCCCTCACAACAGGAAGGAAGGCCGTAGCGACAGACTCCAGGCCCCCGCCCCCTGTCTCCATTGCTTCTCGGGGAGCTCAAGATCAGGTGATATCATCTCAGAGCCTCGAGCAGGTACTCGACTTGGTGGGTTTCATCGACGCCAAGTGGGACAGCAAGCTTCTCGGCACCGAGAAATGGCACGGCCTCGGCCTGGGCGACATCGACCATATGCGGGTCGACTGGAACAAGGTGGACTTGGGCTACCAACCCATGACCGTCTCCTCCAGCACCGCTACTCTTGCTGCCAAGATGTTCGTGCACCGCAAGAATGCAGAAGATCTGGAGCAGTCTTACGCGGTAAGTTTCAACTTGTCTTCTCCGAGTAGCATTTTTCTTCTCTCCTATCCGTCTTCATCCTCTTTTACCCTCACCCAGTCCCCGAGATTCTGGCCGAGTAGGCGGATGCTCTCCGAGCAGCCGCCTTCTCGGGTTGAATCTTCACTTCTCTGCTTAACTTGTTTTCTTTTCGCTTCTCAGGATAGCGTCCTGAAGCGTACCAGTCTGCATCGCCAGCTTCTCTGGAATCATGCTATCGCTAGGAGGCGAATTGCTGCACTGGAAAGAGAGAAAGCAGCTGCGGAGGCAGCCGGTAAGGACGCCAAGGATAGCACTCTGAGGCTGTCCGAGATGGAAGGTACGCTTCTAGCCGCGCGGTTCTTGCGTTTTTTGTTTACGCCCGCTATTGCTTTCTTGCGCTAACCTTTTCTACTCTGCAGGGAAACTGAAGGCCCTAGCTGACGAGCACGAGAACTGTCGCACCTTTGTTGCGAATGCCGAGAACACCATCAAGAAACTTGAAGGTAAACCTCCGTCTACTCGGTTTGTCCTTGTGCCTGTTTCCTTTGCTTCTCTGCTAACCGTGCTTTGCTCTTTTCAGAAGATCATAAATTGTTTGTTGAAGAACACCAAGACTGCGTCAAACCTGAGGAAGTGCAGCACCGGCTGTCCGACCAGGCCGTTGAGCTGCTGAAGGACCACACTACAGAGATGGAGCAGCTGCAACTCCTGCTGCAGAAAGCCCTCAGAGATGCTCTTGACCTTGGTGCCGAGAGGGACAGGGCTATCGCCGAGAAGGCCAAGGCGGAGACAACCTTCAACGCAAAGATCAAAGCCCTTGAGCAGGAGTGCGAAACACTGAAAAAATCCAATGCTGGGTACTTCTCTCAGTTGAACGGACTTCGCTTGCTCGAGGAGAGGCACATTGCCAATGAGGAGGAATGGAAGATCCAGTTGCAGCAACTGCGCCACGAGCTTCATAGTAAGTTTTCTCCTTTCGGCATCTTTTCTTCTCGGTTCTGCCTCTTCTCGGTTCTGCCTCTTCTCGGTTCTCGTGACTGAATTCCTTCCTTGCTTCTATGCAGAAATCTTCCCTGATCTCGTGTCCGCCTGTGCGCCAGCCTTGGCTAAGGCCCGAGCAGCTCGCCTTGAGAAGGGCGAGGCCTCGGACACCAGAGCCGAGATCGAGGACAACTTGGTGGTGATGAAGGGGCACTTCGAACGCCTAGCCGGCGTGGGCACCGACTTGGTGCGCGTCGGCTTCGCGCTCCACAAGCTGTTCTGGCCTGAAGATGCCGCGCCGACAACGATTGGTGGCCTTGCTCTGAAGCTGCAGAATGTGAAGGCCGAGCTGAAGAAATGGCGCGCCTCGGGAGCTCGGGCTTGTGCTGACTTGATGCTTCTCTGCATCACCTCCTGGTACGAGAATCTTAACATGGACATCATCCGCGGGAAGCGCAACGATTCCAAGTGGGAGACGGACCCCAGCTGCGTGGCCGCGCGCAAGTTGATCGCGTACGAAGTCGCGGAGTGCTCTGAGACGGACGTCTTCATCGACGGCCTCCCCGAGCCCGACACCGAAGTGGAGGACGACGAGGAAGTGGATGAAGACACCGAGTCCGACATGGACGGCTTCTTCGAATCGCCCAGAGGCAAGGCCGGGAAGGGGAAGAATGTCGCCGTCGTGAGTAGCGATGAGGAGACCGAGCACATCGACACCGCCGCACTCGGCTTCGGCACCTCCTCAGGAGCCGCTCTCGACGACACGGTATTCACCCCTGGCCAAGCCTCTGGTGCTTCTTCAACCCCAGGGCCTATCTCGGTGGCCACGGCTACTTCTGACCAGGTGGCCACCGAGCGCGACGTCGAGATGGAAGAGTCCGCCACCGTCCAGTCGGAGGTGGATGCCACCCATGCCAGCGCCTAAGAAGAGCCCGCAAGGACAACCGCCACCAACTCGGAGGCAGAGGCAACCAGGACCACCACAGAAGATGCAACAGCCAATGCCAGCGCCGACAATACTGCCTCCTCCACATGATTTTACCTGCGCACTTTTTACTTGAACATTTATCAGATCCCCGGGATGCCGGGAGCATATGTACCAGACTTATTTATGCTTTTCTTGCTACTCAATTTTATTTCCACTTGTTATCTTTAATTTAATCATTTTGAGCAGCCTTGGTTCAATGCCGGGTTGCGTTTCCATGCGAGTCCCCGAGTTGCATTTCTTATTCACCCTATCTTTTCATCTCTGCTCTACCCGCAACTTGTTGCTTTTTTGGTATTCGAGTCACAAGAATCGAAGAGTAGAGCTGCAAATACTTAGCCGCTTTGAAACAATCATAGTAACGCAGCCCACCACTTAGCCGAAAAGACGAAACAGAGAACAAAAGTAACAAAACACTCTACTCGGTTCCTGCACTTTTTCTTCCTTAGCGATTTTCGTGTGCTCATTGACCTTTTGCTTGTTCTCTTGCTTGCCATGAAGCCGGGTTTCGGACAGCAGCAGAGTCGAAGAGTTGGCATATAGGTTTAAACACAGTACTCAATACGCTTATGAGTTCTGAAGTGTAGCAACCGAATAGACAAAAGGTAAAGCCGAGTAAAAACACTTAGAACAATTTTGGACGAGGGCAGTCCCCGAGAACAATTTCAGATTGCAGAGTAGAATTTCAACTCGGATAAGAGGGTACATACACATCTTTGCTTACGAATGAAAACGACGGAGTAGAGATACATTCCAAGGGCGCTTGGTTTCCTCTCCAGATTTATCTGCCCTGTTCGCCTGTGGTGGGCGCACATCTACAAGATAGTAAGCATCGTTGTGCAGCGCTTTGCTCACAATGAAAGGCCCTTCCCATGGAGGAGACAACTTGTGCATCCCGGCTGTGCGCTGCACAAGCCTAAGGACCATGTCTCCTTCTCGGAAAACCCTTGGGTTCACCTTTCGGCTATGATAACGCCGCAGGTTTTGCTGGTAGATGGCCGAACGTGACAGAGTCAGCTCTCTTGCTTCTTCAAGCAGGTCAACGTCGTTTTCTCGAGCTTCTCTCGCCTCCACCTCAGTGTAGAGGGCTACTCGGGGGGAGTCATGCTCTAAGTCTATTGGAAACACGGCCTCAGCCCCGTATACCAAGAAGAATGGCGTGTAGCCGGTTGACCGGTTAGGGGTAGTCCTTAGACTCCACAACACCGCTGGCAACTTGTCTAACCAACACCCAGGTGTTTTCAGCAGCGGCTCCATCAGCCTTGGCTTGATGCCGGCCAATACCATACCATTTGCTCTTTCAACTTGCCCATTGGAAGCAGGGTGCGCGACTGACGCAACGTCTAGTCGGATATGCTTATCTCTGCAGAACCGCACCAATGCTCCCTCAGCAAAGTTCGTGCCGTTGTCGGTGATGATACTGTGCGGGTAGCCATATCTCAGGATTATATCCTTCACGAATTTCACAGCTGTGGCCCCATCACATCTCCGAATAGGTTTCACTTCAATCCACTTGGTGAACTTGTCCACCATGACCAAGATGTGAGTCATGTTGCCCCTAGCCGGCTGGAAAGGCCCAACCATGTCCAAGCACCAAACAGCAAATGGCCAGGTGATAGGAATTGTTTTCAACTCGGAAGCAGGCATGTGAATCTTACTTGCGAACATCTGGCAGCCAGTGCACTTTCTCACGATATCCTCAGCTTGCTGCAGTGCTGTGAGCCAATAGAATCCATGCCGGAAAGCTTTCTGGACCAGCGCCCGAGAAGAGGCGTGGTGCCCGCATTCTCCTTGGTGTATCTCTATTAGGATCTCTTCTCCTTCTGCTGGATCCACACAACGTTGCAGCACGCCAGTGGCACTTCTCTTGTGCAGCACATCTCGGACAATAGTGTAGCCCTTGGATCTTCTCTGAATCTGCCTCGCAGTCACCTCATCTTCAGGTAAAGTGCCGTCCCTTAGAAAGGATAATATGGGCATAGCCCAACTCGGCGTCTCCCGTATGGGAAACACTGGTTCGTCCAGTTCCATTGGGGCAGGCTCTTGTGGTTGCTCAGGAGGAGTAGGAGCGCTTCTCTGCAGCCCAGATCGATTGGCGAGAACTTCTTCAATGAATGCGACAGCCTCCGGGTTGAGGGCGGCAGTCCCCGAGTAAGGAGGGGCAGTCCCCGAGTAAGGACTGGCAGTCCCCGAGTAGGGAGTGGCAGTCCCCGAGTAGGGAGTGGCAGTCCCCGGGTAGGGAGTGGCAGTCCCCGAGTAAGGAGTGGCAATCCCCGAGTAGGGAGTGGAAGTCCCCGGGTAGGGAGCGGCAGTCCCCGAGTAAGGAGTGGCAGTCCCCGGGTAGGGAGCGGCAGTCCCCGAGTAGAGGACGGCAGTCCCCGGGTTTCCTGCAGCACTCTCCCAGTCAATCTCCATTGGATCAGATTCCTCACTTGGCAGAGAAGGAACAAATATAGACTCCGAGTTGGGAGAAGGCTTGATGGATGGCTTCCTCAAATGCTCCAAGGCGATTCCCGCCGGGATGGATTGCCGAGAAGATCCCAACTTGGACAACTCATCTGCTGCTTCGTTCTCTGCTCGGTGAATGTGCTGGAACTCACAACCTTCGAAGAACCCAGTCATAGACTGCACCAGGAAGCGATACGATGCCATGTTGGCATCCAAAGCATCCCAAGTGCCCGAGACTTGCTGCACCACCAGATCTGAATCACCATAGCATATAATGCGCTGCACACCAACCTCCTTTGCTACTCGCAAGCCATGCACCACTGCCTCGTACTCTGCTACATTGTTGGATGCCTTGAAGTGAATCTGCAACACATACTTGAGCTGATCTCGCTTGGGTGAGGTAAGCACAACACCAGCGCCAAGGCCTTCTTTCACCTTTGAGCCATCAAAGTGCATCTTCCAGTAATTGGAAACTGGAGCAGGAGGTTCATACTGCACCTCGGCCCAGTCCACAAGAAATTCCGCCAGGATCTGCGACTTGATGGCGTCTCTTCTCGCATACGCGGGAGCGTACGCGGCTAGCTCAATCGCCCACTTGGCTACTCTGCCACTCGCCTCCTTGTTGCCCATGATATCCGAGATGGGAGCAGAGCTCACAACTGTGATAGGGTGCTCCTGGAAATAATGCTTCAGCTTCCTGGCGCCCAGGTACACGCCATATGTCATCTTCTGGTAATGCGGATAGTTTTGCTTGGAGCTGGACAACACTTCACTGAGATAATATACTGGGCGCTGCACACTCTTGCCTTCTTCTTCTCGTTCCACCACAATCACCACGCTGACTACTCGGTTAGTCGCGGCAATGTACAGCAGCATTGGCTCCTTGGGTAGCGGACTAGCCAAGATGGGAGCACTAGCCAGCATTGCTTTCAGCTCATTGAATGCCACATCCGCTTGCGGAGTCCAGACGAACTTGTCACTTTTCTTCATCAGTTGGTACAGAGGCAGGGCCTTCTCGCCCATTCGACCTAGAAAACGGCTCAGAGATGCCAAACAACCTGTGAACTTCTGCACATCTTTCAGTGATCTCGGTAAAGACATGCTCTCAATTGCTTTTATCTTAGAAGGATTGGCATCAATGCCCCGACTAGAAATTAGAAAACCGAGTAGTTTTCCAGCCGGTACACCAAAGGTGCACTTACTCGGATTCAGTTTCATTTTGTACTTGCGTAGGTTAGCAAAGGTTTCCTCCAAGTCGGCAAGCAGAGTATGTGTTTTATTCGTTTTGATGACAATGTCATCTACGTACACCTGCACATTCTTGCCGAGCTGATCGTGCAAGCATTTCTGCATGCATCTCTGATAGGTTGCACCCGCATTCCTCAAGCCAAAACACATGACACGATAGCAATAAGCCCCGTACGGGGTAATGAAAGCAGTCTTTATTTGATCAGCAGGGTTGAGTGCAATCTGGTGAAAACCAGAGTAGGCATCTATGAAGGACAACAGTTCACAACCAGCAGTGGAATCGATCACCTGATCGATGCGAGGTAGTGGGAAAGGATCCTTGGGGCATGCCTTGTTCAAGTCGGTGTAGTCGACGCACATGCGCCACGCAGTGGCAGCCTTGGGATCCTCCTTCTTCTTCTCGACCATGACCGGGTTGGCTAGCCAATCCGGATGCAGCACCTCCATGATGAAATTGCTTATCAGTAACTTGGTGATCTGGTCACCAATGGCCTTCCTTCTCTCATCTCCGAAACGGCGCATAGCCTGCTTCACTGGTTTGGCGTCAGGACGCACATGTAAAGAGTGCTCAACCAACTCCCTCGGGACTCCTGGTAGATCTTCATTAGACCAGGCGAATACATCCCGATTCTCACGGAGGAAGTGGATGAGCTCGCTTTCCTATTTCTCCGCCAACCCGGAGCCAATGATGGCTACGCGGTCGGGGAACTCGGGGTCGACCTGGACCTTCTTTGTCTCCTTGGCAGCTTGGAAAGCAGTACCATGCTGGGTACTCGGCACACCTTGTGCGCCAGCTTGTGCGGACTGAGCCATGGCCACCACCTCGTACATCTTCTTCTTCTCGGCAGCAATCACCATCGACTCCGCCAACTGGGAGCTAGCAGAGGCACACTCCATGGACTTCTTGTAATCTCCAGAGATGGTGATGATGCCATTGGGACCAGGGATCTTCATCTTCAGATAAGCCACATGTGTAGAGGCCATGAACTTGCTCAGAGCAGGCCTGCCGAGTAGAGCATGATAGGGGCTTTGATGATCCACCACCTCGAACTGCAGGCGCTCTGTGCGGCAGTTCTCCCGGGTACCGAATAGCACATCGATCCACACTCGGCCAATCGGGTTGCATGAGATCCCGGGCACAATGCCATGAAAAGTGGTCGTGCTAGGCAGCATCATGTTCTCGGCCAGGCCAAGCTTCTCGAGTGTGTCCTTGTACACAATGTTGATGCTGCTGCCGTTGTCGATTAGCACCTTGCTGAACCTCACATTCTTCTCGGGACCCAGGAAGGTAGGATCCAGCACCAAGGCATAGCTACCCGGATTGGGCATCACCTTGGGATGATCTGCTCGGGTCCACCTGATCTCCTGGTCGCACCAATACATGTAGTGCGGGACAGCAGGAATCACTGCATTGACCTCCATGGCCCGCATGTGCTGTGACTGCTTGTCAACTGGCTCGGAAGTGAAGATCATGTAGCTCTCATGGTGCTCTTGGTACTGATTGGAGCCATTGCCCCCATTGTTGCCATTGTTGTTGTTCCCCTGGTAGTTGTTGTTGTTGCCTCTGTTGTTGTTGTTGCGGTTGTAGTTGTTGTTGCGGTATCTCTCATTGTTGAAGTTCTGGTTGGCTCCTAAAGCCACTTGGTTCACATTCTCTCTTCTCGGGTACACTGGCGGCCGAGCTGCGGGTGCGCGAGTAGGCTGCACATTGGCATTGGCTGCTGGCAGAGGAGGAGGAGGAGGCAAGCCATAACTCTTGATTGCCTCCCACCACTCGCACTGCCGAGTAGTGTGGTTAGCAGGCCTCGACGGGTGCTGAGTGTGAAAGCTGCATGGGCCATCCTTCATGTCATCGAAGACAAACTTCTTCGGCTGCTCGGAGTTCCCGCTACCCGACTGAGAGGTGCGAAATGGCTTCTTGTTGCCTTGGCCCTGGTTCTGGTTTTGCCCGTAGGCTCCAGCAGGTTTCTGTCTCTGGCTGCCACCAGCTCCAACAGTCACTGCATTCACTTCTTCGGGATCATACCGATTATCTACTCGGCGCTTGTTGCGGAACTCGTTGCGCTTGCTGTTGCTGAAGTTTCTTCTCGGCTCAGAGGAGTCCATCAGTGGCTGAGTAGGATCACCGAGTGCATACTGATCCGCAATCTTGATGGTCTCCGCCAGAGTGTTCGGCATCTCCCTCTGCAATCTCTGCCACAACATACTGCCATGCCTGCATCCCTGCGCAAACCAAGTGATGGCCTGTGCTTCATTCACACCCTCACAGGTGTTCCTCAAAGTGCTCCACCGAGTAAGATACTCGCGGTCCGTCTCGTCTTCTCGCTGCCTGCAAGCTGACAGCTGCTGTGGCCTATTCGGCCTCTTGTATGTGCTCGTGAAGTTGCTGATGAAGGTATCCGAGAAGTCCAGCCAGCAGTTAATGCTGTTCTTGGGCAAGTTGTTGAGCCAAGTGCGAGATGGACCCTCTAGCATATGCGGAACATAGCGCACAGCCCATCTTCTGTTGCCATTCGCGATATGGACCGCGGTGACATAGTCATTGAGCCAATCTTCCGGCTTGGTGCTGCCATTGTAGCTCTTGGTGCCTCTTGCTAGCTGGAAGTTCTTCACGGACGGCTCGTTCATGATGCGCGGGCCAAAGCACTCGGGGCCAGGGGGACCCGTGCTCTCCAGCCGCGCCGACAAGCTGATCCGGTCCAACTGATGCCTCGCATCTCCAGGCGCCAGCACGTGCTCACCAACACGGTCATGAATATCATAGCCAGCCATCTCCATAGCCGAGTAGCCATCATCATACCTGTCCACCTGCACAGCTGCAGGCTGCTCCACCAGGTTGGCGACTGGCGCCACTGGGCGCGGCTGCTGCCTCTGCCGAGTAGGCTGAGCTGCGGGTTGCCGAGAAGAACCTGGACGTGCGGCTTCTCGGGCACGGCTTTGAGCTTGATGGGCTTGAGAGCCTGCTCTTGCAGCGTTGTGTTCCTGCCCGGGCTGCTGCGGCACAGCAACCTGTTTCGCGGCAGCAGCCGGGTCATACACCTGCATTTGCCTGTCTCTGCCCGAGCGCCCGCTGCGGCTCTTCTCGCGGCTGGGATGCGGAGACGAGGCCTGATCGTTAGATCTAGCCGCGTGCGAGTGAACCACCTGCGAAGCTCCAGCACCCGGGTTGGCCTTCCGGAACTCCTCGTTCTGCCTAGCGGCCTCCAACACCAACTCATTGAGCCTCTCCTGCTGCCTGAGACGCGCTTCGCCATCCAGGCGTGGCAACTCGGCAGCCACGGCCTCTGCAGCCCTGAGCGTCTTGGCGGGTGTGCTATACCTTGGCCTTGTGAAGGTGTTCGCGGTGGCGGACTGAGCGGGAACCTCCGCGACCGTTGCCATCTCGACACCCAAGTTGCGCCGTGTAGCGCCTACTCTGCTAGGCCTCCTGGCGACTGGCGTGAAGCCGTGAGCCTTGTTGTACTCGAGCTGGTCTAGACTCAGCTCAAGCCTGATCTTGTCCAACTCCGCCTGCTCGGCAAGCAGCTCCTGGCGTTGCCGCTCAAGCTGATCCCTCACGGCTAGGAGCTCGATGTCGGTGGGAGTGGGCATACCAGGTCGCGTAGCAGACGCGGGGATGACCGTAGACGTGGAAGGCGGCAAGTTGCTCTCCTTCTCGTAGGGCCGGTGAACCCTGCCACCAGCCGGTGCATCAGTCTCCTCGACGACGGACGCAGCGCCAGTAGCGGCTGCGCCAGTGTTTGCCGCCAAGCCCGTCACCATCACCTCAGCGCAGTTCGCATAGCGGTACGCGGGCCTTCCGCGAGCAGCGATCACCGCGGGAGGGTCCGCCGCGTCATGCACCAGCTCGGGGTACGCGCGGTTGGCGACGGTGGCGACGTAGACGAGGTGAGAGCCGAAGGAGATCACCGAGCCGCCCTCAGGCATGGCCATGCCGCCGAAACAGCCGGCGTTGTCGGTGACAAAGTCGAAGGAGCCGAATCTGTGGACAAGGCCACAGACCACGCGCTCCGCTGAAGAAGATCCCGTCCGAACAGAAACTCCAGCCAGCGCCGCTGGTTGCCCCACGGTGGGCGCCAACTGTCGTGGTGGTGTCACGGCAGATGCCATGGGATGGCTAAAGATGTGGGGACGAAGGACGCTGGAGGTGCTCGGGGAGGGATCACGCGACGAGTAGCCGCGTGAGGTACGAAGTAAACACTGCAAACAACACGATCTACCCAGGTTCAGGGCCCTCGTGAGGAGGTAAAACCCCTACTCCTGCCTTTCTTTGTGTATTTTGGTATCTCACCGAGTAGCCACAGTACAAGGTTCTTGCTACCGAGTAGCCACTCTCCTCTAGATGATGAGCTAGGTCAAGAACTAGGGTTTCCTCTAGGTCAAGATGTGTTCCATCCTCACGCAGGAGGCGGCGGGGCACCTTATATACATGGTGCCCAGCCGGATACGTCCAAACATGGACAAGTGTCGACATAGTGTGCACATCGTCCTTCTTCCGGGTTCCCGCTGACAGCTTTGGTTCCTAATCTTGGCTGCATCTAGAAAGTCGTTGGGCAAAACAAGGGGACAGTCTGGTATCACTGTACCTAAGCACAGAGTAGGCCCCCCTTATCCTGCCACGGCCTGCTTCCATGCTGTCACTGTCAGGCGGGCCGGTCCCAGATGAACAGTAGTTCGAATGCTGCCAAGTACGGACCCAGGATACGCGGGATCCTGTGTCAGAACGGCTCCTTTGACTTTCTGGCCCGAGTAGGTTCCCGCCAATTGTTCCCGCCAATTGCACTCGGGCCAATTCTTCTACTCGAAAGGACAGAACTTGACTGATATCTCCTTCCGGCCATCTTGAGGTGAGACCGAGTAGCAGTCGACCGGGTAGCGAATACCGGGTAGTCGGCTACTCGACCAAACCTCTCTTCTGTTAGCTGCTTTTACCACTTGTCTTTACCCTACTCGGGGGTAACCCCCCGACAATATTACTTGTATTTCACTATCTCTTCACCAAACTAGTGCACCTATACAAGTGAAAATTGTATTAGGTGTGTTGGGGACACAAGAGACTTCTTGTATCGTAATTGCAGGGTTGCTTGAGAGGGATATATTTCACCTCTACCTCCCTGAGTTCGATAAATCCTGGGTAATCCACTTAAGGGAAACTTGTTGCTGCTCTACAAACCTCTGCACTTGGAGGCCCAACACTGTCTACAAGAATAGAAGCGTGCGTATAAATCAATCTCCTTTCTGGCGCCGTTGTCGGGGAGGTAAGCTAAAAGGTGAAGGGGATGTTGCATAGAAAACAAAAAAATTCCTACGCGAGAGACACCCGAAAGGCCAAGATCTAATCTAGGAGACGAAGTGCAACAGGCAAAGAGAGGGTTTAGGAAAACACATGCCCTCGAAGACACAAAGCGTTACGATATCAAATCTCGTTGTTGGCGTAGTCGTACTCACACCGATCCCGATAGCGAGAAGATGTGCACCGCAATCCGGCGGTGCCTCCGTGATCGGTCACACGTACGGTTGATGACGACCTCCGTTCCCTCGATCCAGCGGGGCGCGGAAGTAGAGGATCCCTCAGAACTCCAGCAGCACGACGACGTGGTGGTGGTGAAGAATCCCACGGTCAGGGCTTCGCCAAGCCAGAGACCATGGAATGGAGCAGCAGGTGGAGAGGAAGTGAGGTGGGAAAGTGTGTGAGAGAGAGGGATCTCATGCCCTCTATTTATAGGAGAGGGGGAAGGCAGCCCAAGGGGGGTGCGGCCAGCCCATGGGTGTGCCCCCTACTCTTCCCTCATCATGTGAGTGGACACTCCACTCACACCCACTCATTTTCCCTTAAAACTCCACTTAGAAAATCCAAGAGTTTTTCTTTAATAAATAAAATTATTTCTTTATTTCAGCATTTGTTAATTCTATTAACAAACTTTTACATATAGCACCTCGAATCATTTGTTAATTCTATTAACAACCATTCGATGAAAAACCCCTTGAACTATTTCAATTTTTCTAACATCCCTGATTTTTGGAAAACTCAAAAATCACAAAAAATTGAAACTTTTTGTTTTCATGTTTAAGCAAGTCAGCAAAAACCAAATAAAAGGAGGAAATTAAAGAAAACAATATGTAAATTGGAATAAAGAATCCAAATTTCCTTAATTCCATAAACCCTAAAGCTTATCTCTAAAATAAAACATATGTTTCCTCATGTGAATAAAATATTTTCTTAGCAAACATCTTTACCAAACATGTATTCAACTCAACTACCATTTTGAAAATGATTATGATAATTAAAAATCAGAGAGTTACTATCTCAAATATTTTCTCCTTGTCTCCAAGAAATTATGTCACTATCATTATTAATCTCAAATGGATAAAAGTTGGTTATTTGTTTTCTAGGTATTATGTCAATCAACAAAACAATAAAGTGTTATATAAATTATTTGGTTATGAAAACAAGTAAAGTACTTTGGTAAAGCAATGTTTTCAATTGGGAAAACATCATCTTCATTACAGAAAATCTCTCTGTTCTTACTCACCCTCAATTTAAATTTTATTAATAAATTCTCCATATTGATTACATTAATAAGATACCATGAGTGAATTGCTCATATGTTGAAAACATTTTAAAAGGTCCTAGAAAACAATAATTTGAACCATAAGAAATATTTTATAAAATCATTTAAATCATATTTCTATAACTGACCCTTTTTTATTAAGTAACTATTCATGTTTCATCACACTTTAAAATTATAAAAAGATGAGAACACTTGGAAATGGTTTTGGAAAATAGTATTTGATCTTTATAAAGCCACTGAATTTTTATTTGACTAATAATTATATTTTATAATTTTCTAAATTAAAAATCACATTAAGCTACTATTAAGGAATTATTTCAATTTTCAAAATTCAAAGGTAGAAATGTGTTGAAAGTTTACAAATAATGTTTCTAAGTGAAAGATATTATTTTTACAAAAATTTTGCAATTGGTTTGAGGTCAATTGGAATTTTTAAACAGAAATTATTAAAGAAAAGGGAAAACAGAAAAAAAAAAAAGGGGACGACGTCACTGTCATCAACCTCCCATCTCTACCGTTTCCACCGAGAAAATGCGGAATAAATTCGTTGATTACGGCCGTTTCTGTGTGTGGATTAATTCCCCGAGCACAGCACCCTAAAGCCCTCGAGCCCCTCTATCTTTCCCCTCTGAACTTCCCCCTCAATCAAGCCCGGAGGCCATCTAGATTTCTCACCGGAGTTGCTCGAACTCGCCACGGTCAACCTCCATTTCCGGCCACGGTGAGCAATCCCTCGGTCCCTAAACCCCTTTGCTAGAACCCTCTTGAGCGTACACATGTTTTGATGCCCCTTTCCGATCTTTTGACGTAGGAATTCATCGCTGCCATGTTCGTCCGTGCGTCACCGGAGTCGTGCCGTCTCCAGCCGCATCTTGGCGCTACCCGAGGACGCGTAGGACAACACCATCACCACTGTCGCACTCCCTATGTTGTGCCTCACCCAGTCTACCCTTCCGCGAGGTCGGGAAACCGCCGGAGAGCCGTCCCCGTGAAGTTGTTGCGCCGTTCGCCGCCGTCCACGCCATTCCCGGTGACTCCCTGCCGGCGATGTAGGGCCTGCCCTTCGAACCACTGTTCAAGGACACCCCTGATATGCATACATTCACGATCCCAGGAATTCAGTCGTGAACAACATATCAAGCTGGTACACAGATACAATATCCATTACACGGTTACGCAACACTTACAAGGACACATGGTCACATGACCCAGACTACACGGTTGTCACGCAGGACAACACACAACACACACACAGCGGAAGACTAAACGCACACATAACGTGGTACGGCCCAATTCACGCCTTCACCTACAGGCTGCTGACCCGGAGATGATCCTAGTTCGCAAAGCCATCAGCTCCGTACTCTTCTTCGTTGATCTTCTTCTGAGACTCCTTCTCAAAATCTGGCAAGTAGATACCAGGGGCGAAACCATAATGAGTACATTTGAATGTACTCAACAAGACATCCATCATGTAACTTACCAAAGGTGCAAGAATGCTTATATGGTGTAATAGGTAGGCTATAAGTAGGGTTCACTACCAATGGTGTTCATATAGGATGACACCATAGTTGCAGTCAGGTTAATCTGTATCTTCGTTGAAGAAGATACTTCAGAAGAAAATAGTATAGCTTTGTTTCTCTTGTCGATATCGCATGTACGAGAGGTTTTATAAAACTTTATTAGAAGAAAGTTTTCTCTCTGCAAAACTTCTTGGAATCATTTTTCCAGATGTTTGCTTGGAGAGGAAAGATTTTCTCTGCAAAACTTCTTGTAAAACAACTTCCGGCTTTTTATCATCGGTACCTCCCTGGTACAAGGTTTTTCTTCTTTTCCGAACTTCCCGAGTTCAACAATCCTTTTTAAAATCATCTTTTTGAAAACATTGACACAATGCTAGCTACATGGCCATTCAACTGTCCATATCCGAGGACGCGGCTTCTTCGAAAAAGTTGTACTCTGCAGAGGTGTACACATCCACCAGACTCAGTACACCTGCCGTGAACAATCATGGACTGTAACAACAATATGTGAAACATCATATCACTGATCATAACTTTCCACTATGTTCAAGCTAGAATGCATCTATCTCTCAGTTGAGTTCATTCTCCCCGGCAATCAAGTCCCGCTCTACCTAGACGGGAGCCTCGACAAATGCGTCCGGAGGGAAACTTAATCCCACACTTTATATGTCCCAACATTGGGAGTTTTGAGGACATTCGGTTTGAGGGATTCCGTCCCTTATAGCGTTTGAGATAGAACACACACTAACAAGGACAAACTTCTAGTTAAGCCCCGTGCCCATGTTGGGGTAGGGTGGCAGTACGGTAAAGGTTGTCCGGCGAAGACTAGGTTATGTGTCATTTTTGAAAAACACCATTTTCCCAAAAATGACCACTTCCTCATTCCTCCGGAGAATAAGGATCCGCCTTTTCTTCCGGGTTTTCCATAAAGCCTTTGTTTTGTAAAAACAAAATTTTAAGGTGTCCACTTAGGGACTAATATATCTGATGGTAATAAATACCATATGGTGGCTTATGGGCTTGGTAACACCAAGTATCAACTATTGGCATAGTAGTAGTATATAAATAGTAGTAGTAGTATTCACTCGAAAATAGTTTTTTGGAAATCAAAGCTTTTGTAAAACTTTTCAGAAGTAAAACATGCATGATAGATAATGATAAGTGTATTATAACAACAAGCATCAGGATGGCTTGCCTCAATCTCTTAATGTCCCTGGCCTTGAAGTAGCTTGAACTTGACGCACAGCTCCACAACTGCTTCTTCTTCTTCTTCGTTTTCTAGCGTCGTAAAAGAAATACAAGACACACTCAGGTCTAAAAGACACACAACCAAGCTAAACAACACATACAGCGAGCAAAAAGTACAATGGCGCCAACTCACAAACGTTATCGAGAAAACTGTCTCACAAGCTCTCAGGGTACAAAACTACCGTCAGACAAACATATGGTTCAGGAAACTATATCCCACATCTTACATACCACATATGGAGTGGTGTACCACTCTCATAACAAGATATATGAGAAGCTAAAAATATAGCTTGTGGGTGCAAAGGTTAGGTTGCTAAGGTAAAACAAACAGACAGAACAATACCCATGGCAGTGGGTATTACTCACCACAAGCAACTATCACTCAAATGTGTTTAGGATTTTAGTTGGATGTTTTAGTTTCATAAGATACTCTTAAGCACGACAACAACACTAACACAACAAATAACACAAGTAAGACACTCATGCTAAGGTGCACACTCAGACAATTTCCCAACAGCAGGTAAACACTCCACAGATGCATAAGCTACTTATTTACTACCTCAGTGTTTACTTGAAGTTTTGGAATCCATCAATCATGAAAATTTAACAAACAACCAGTAGCTAATAACCAAAGAATCAAGTCAAAAAAATAATCCAAAACACCATCTTCACTCAAGATAATACTCCTATTAAACGGGCATAAAACAGGACTGCACTAATAGCATACTAGGATGGAAAATCTACACAAGCATGCTATAAGTAATAATTATTAATCTACAACCATAGCACATGCAACTAAATAATTCATGGCATGATAACAGAAGTAATAACTTCCTAAACATGCTATAATAAACTCATATACTCATAAAATAAGAGATGCCAAAACTATAGCAAGAATCACCATTTCCTAGTGGTGACACTAGTTCAATTCTAGGGAAACAAACAATGCTATCATGATTGTTTAAACCAAATCAAGAAAGTCATGAATATAAATGTAACTAATAACAGTACACAAATCATACTCATCCTAGGAAGCAAGTACATCAAAATAATCGTATGAAACAACTATTAAGCATGCACAAATTAATTCTAGCAATTTATGTTTTCTCTAATCATTACTAGCAATCAAACAATGTACAACTCACACAACCAGTAGCTATGCACTTGATGAAAATTTATGTAACCTTTTCAAAAATCCAAACACTCAATTTAAATCACTCACAAACAATCTATCAATAAAGAGGAATTTAGTTTATTTGCAAACTATTTAATTTAGCACTCAATAGTGAGCCATTTCTTAACATGATACTCCTAAGGAATATTATGCTAACAAAATGGATCACATCTAACATACTAGTATCCTCTGATAATAAATAAGCTTCTCACTTGCATAAGTGAAAACAAACAATTATATTTTCCATGGTGGGAAATAGAAATCAACCACAATTTAACACATGACAATTTATCACGTGTGCATGGTTGGGGATTTCCATTCTCAACCAAGATGCAATGAAACCAGTGGGTTATGGGCCCACTAATCCCAAGGCAAAAGAGGTACTAAGCCTCTGGTTACTCATGACAAAAATTAGTATAACAACATAAAACATTACAAAGCCATTTATTCTAGTGAAAACAATACTAGTGCATAAGAATAACAAAACTTACACATGCTTCACTATAAAAAGGCATGCAAGCTAACAGAGGTATTAACTTCAAAATAACAGTACCAAAATGGTACTGGATCCATAGAATCATAGCACCAAAATTAACAAAGCATTCACCCAAAGATCTAGGCATCACCAAAAATTCCAATTAATAAAACTAGAAGGAACCAATGCTATTTCATTCTTATTTCAAGTTTTCCAAACATGAACACACTTCCTAAGGTAGAGTTACTGTAAGGAAACAACTTCATAACAAGTCCTAAAAACTTTATACAAGCTAGGAAGCAAGATCCAATCATCCACATCAATCATTTCAAACAAGAACATTATTAAAAACAGAAACAGAAAGGTGTTGTTTCTAGATATGTCCACCAAAAATTATCTAGAGCTTCAAAAATTAATCTAAGCGAGGATATGATAGATCTAGTCAATACTAAACTCATCCCATTGGATTTTCTCCAAAAAGCATTTTTAAATTCCTTAAACAATTCAAAGAAAAGCCTACTGGTCCTTTAGTAATATGGATGGAATTTTCATTCTAAAACTCACCTTGATGTGAGGGCAACTGTATTGGATAGATATTTTTAATACATATCCAGAACAGTTTAGTTCATTCCATTTGATCACATATTTTAAAAGTTATAGATAAAACATTCTTACTGACAGTCTGTGGCAAAACATCCATTGTGCTAAAAATAATGGTCCAAAAGTAGATCTACAAATTTTACATGGTTTAGATTTCATTCGTTAAGGTTCATGAATTTTTCCAGATTTTAATTTGCAGTTTTAATATTTTTCATGAGTCCAAAGTTATGGTGCATGTTTCTATGCAAAAATAAAAGAATAAACATAATCAGCGCACGGGCTGGATTCTGCGGGCCGCGGCCCAACTAGGCAGATGCGCATCCCGCTGCGCTGCGCATGCAAGCGCGGGCGCGGGAAACGTCCCGTTCAACCGCGGCCGTTGATCAGAGATCGAACGGTCCGCGCGTTTTCTTCCTCCTCTCCTCACCTCTCTCTCTAACCCGACGGAGAAGAAAAATGGTGCGGCTCTAGCTCACCTTGGGGAGGCTCGGGGAAGCTTGGGAGCGCTCGGGGGAGTTGCTGGAGTGGTGTGGCTTCCAGGGCCGTGGCGGCCGGGGTGACCGCACGCGGCGGAACGCGGCCGGCGTCCGCGGCGGCGTCCGTGGATGGCGGCGGCGCCTCCGGGGCCTAGAGGGGATGGGGAGGTGTCTGGGGGGTTCAGGGAGGTGTGGGGGTTCGTTTTAGGGTAGAGGGAAGGGTTGGTGGGGAGCGGTGCGAGCAGGGCTTCGTTGTGGCCGTGGTGCTCTCCGACGGCCAGAGCACAGCTCGGGCACGCTCTAGGGGACTTGGGAAGGGGTCCGAAGTGGCTAGGGGAGCTAGGAGGGAGTGAAGGAGGTGCAGGGTACTCGGGTGAGGCCTCAGGACATATATAGCAGAGGGGAAGAGGTCAAGGGAAAAAAGGGAAGCTCGGGTTCATGCCAACAATGGCATAGAGCAAACCCTAGGGTTTTTGGTCATTTCTACTTCGTGCACTGGCTTGCCCTAATCATCAATCATGTGGTTGCAAGTTCTATCCATGCCAAAGGTGCAAGTGGTGCAAGTGGCAACCAAAATAGTCAAATACATGGGCTCCCACTTCTGCCACCTTAACACCTCTTCTCTCTCTAATAAGTTCAGGCCTAGGGCTTCTAGAAGGAACCCAATGCATTATTGGTCGAGTAGGAATGCTGGTCAACACACTAGGCTTGGTTACACTTCCAAAAGATCAAGGTATCAACAAGAAATCAAAGGTGCAAAAGTGTATCTACTGCTGTTTACTGCAAAATTCAGAAAATTCAGTCTAAGGACGTAGAAATTTTCTAAGTGTTGAAAACAGACAGAAAGTTGAAAAAGTTGGGTTTGTTTTCAGTGCTTAAATGATTCTCAAAATTTGTTTTCAAGGTATGGATTTGTTAACCATGTTATATACTTTCATAAACAACTTTTGAAAACAAAATTGAAATAAGTTAGGGCCATGAAAACATTGGAGAAAAAGGTATACTTCCTGTTCTTATCTGTTTCTCAAAAATGTCATTTTCTGCCTTAATTTTATACCACAAACACATCAAGCAAAAGATAGTTTTTATTTCTCCAAAAATAAAAGTGAGCTTATAGCTTTGTAGAATGCATTTCAAGGTTTAATTAAAATTCAAGAAATCATAAAATAACAATTCAAAGCTTGGTGAAAACAATGGTAGAAAACATGTATTTGGCTTTATTCTCAGACATTGTTTTCTATAGGAAAGTTAAAAGAAAACTTTCATAGATAATCTTGGAGACTTGTTTTCTTGGATCCAACAAGGTTAAAAGTTTGTTTTAAGTAGCAAACCATAATGATCCAAGTCTTGGAATAAAAATCTCTCAAGTAACATTATGAAAACATCAGGGGGAAATAAAATAGGAATATTTTTCAGAAACATCAGTCATTGGTTTTTTTTTATCAAGAAACGATCTTGAGTTGCAAATATGTTTTAGCACACAATCATATGTTAGTTCAAACAATCATGTTGTTATAAAAATAATTGTTGGCCCTAATTTTTGTCTTCTTGAGCATAGTCCAAGAGTCCAAAAACTGGGGTGTGACAGACCTTCCCCCCTTAAAAGAATCTCGTCCCGAGATTCGCAGGCAAGCGAGAAGAGGGTATGGTTTAAACAACAATGTTAGATGATTTGCTTACAAACATGTGTTGATGGTTTGTAACATTATTTACAGGGGCTTCCCCCCTTTAATTTACCTTCCCAAAATTCACAGGTAATATTGTTTTCCTTTCAGAGGTTTGGGTGTTACGTTTTAAACTTGAACTCATTGTTTCTCAAAACCGTGTTATCAAGCTGGGGTTAGAAAGGCCAACTTGTTCCAGAAAAGTCGCTTTTCCAAGGTGCCCCAAAACAAGAAATTTCACTTTTCTAAAATCGACAGGAAAGGTTCTGGCCACCCATAAGTGGTCACAGAAACCTAGTTTGGCAGGGTATAGGCTACAAACAGCTAGTAGGCTTTCCATGATTGGGAGGAAAGCTCAGAAGCTAGATGCACCCTGGTTTTTCTCCAGTGTTTTGCTGACGTGTGGGACTGGGCTCACTTGGCAGTCGATGCCCTCCTCGTTTCTCCTTCTCCTTGTGGCCTTTTCTTCTCATCAGGTGCGCACACTTTCAGCAATCAGGGTGTCCCGCCCACTGTGAGTCCATGATGGGCTGACACCTCGCTGTAGGACTGCTACGAGTGTGACAGGTCGATGCTCTAGCCACTTGGCGAAGAGGTGCGCGGTGTTTTCGCGCCATTTATGAGCACTGCGGCTGGATTCTTTGGCTCTTCCCGCGTAGTGCTTGACGAAGGAGAGGACTCTGCTCTTGCTGCTATAAAAAGGGTAGCTGTGTTCCTCCAAATCTCACCTCACGATGAGCTTCATTTCCCAGTTAATCAATGACTTCTGTAAGGAGTACGTCTCTCTGCTCGAGCGAGCAAATTTCATGGAGCACTTCCTCATCGTGCTATCCTTCAGCTGCTGCTTGGTGGGATCGGTCACAGTGATCCTGTTAGCCATGTTTTTCGCATGCTGGGACATCCACGACTGGTGGTATGGTATCCGGACCAAGACCGGGGTGGAAGAAAGACGAGTGGTGGCGCCGGTGGTTGCGCCAGTGGAGGCTCACGCTGGTGGCACTAAGCCTGGAAGACTGGAGGGAATCCGTTGTCGACTGACTCGGGGTTCTGCCTCAGGTGAGAGTAGCTCACCTTCAGACTAGGTTCTCACTTGTGAGAGGGTCTGGGAAGGTTAGGGTATACACCAAAGTAGGTGTAGTGGTCTGTGCTGGAAAACAGACTTGTATCTTGTTTTCTTAGAATCTTTTCCTGTTGGTGTAATCTTATTTCCGGAGTAAGGTATCTCTTTGGAGTCCCGAAAGACTTGTAGTTCTATCAACTCTTATAAGACGGCAACAACTTTTTGTGGCAACAGCTTAATTTACTTTGGAGGGTGGTATACCAAAGATTTGATGGAGGTTTTGGTTAGTATCTTTCAGATTTTATTTAGTCCGACGTGACACTTCTAGTGTTCCATTTACGTCGGGTTTCTCAGGGTATAACGACAAGCAAGCAAGGGGGTTCACAGGTTTGGTTCGAAAACGTACCATTGGCATGAGTTGCAGATGCTTCTGCAACATCAGCTTGGTCTCGAGGTCCACTCATCAGATTCTTTCGTCTCTTATGCGATGGACCTTGGCGTTCTTGGGGTTCATCAGGATGAGCTAGAATATGGTTCTTCTTGGGACACTCACGAGCAAAGTGTCCTTCCTTTCCACAGGTAAAACAACCCGTGTTTCTAGGCTTGACCTTCACACGCCTTCTTGAGGGTTGTGGCATCGCAGGCAAAACGCTGCGAGGCACCCATGAACTAGTATCTCCTGGTGTCGCTGTCTTCCTTTTGCGGCCTTCCCCAGCAAGCAGTTGCTGGTATTCTCTCATAAGGAAAGCAGTATCCCCAGCGTTCGTGGTGACAAGCTGAGTCAACTATTCCAGGGCAACACGGGTGGCAAAGAGTTCAGCACGAGCGGCTTCACTTCCTTCCCTCAGCAGAGCAAACAGTTGAGCAACTGTCGGCTCGGGTGATGGAGGTAGATTGATGGCCATGCCGAAGACAAGGAACGGTGTAAGGTGAAAACAACTAAAGGTGGTCCTCTTTTGAAAACTGGTGACACATATCGGCCCATAATGGAGATGAGAACGATATGCACCACAACAACGAGCAAACGTCGAAGAAAACAAACGTCCACTTAAACCAAGATTGACATATGCATGGAACAGAGTCTTAACAAGCACACCTTAACTTAAGGGTTCTCAAGGCTAAGCATAAGGCTAATAACACAACTGGCACACTCCAAGCTCCAACAGAGTTCACACCATACAGACAAACAAGCGTCTCAGAGGGGATTACACAACTCCTAACATCCTGGGGCAATCCTAAGTGATCGAGAAAGCGCGTAGTTGTTCCTCCAGCTCTTCCACTCTAGCCTTGCTGGCTGCAAGCTGAAGCTGAAGGGCTCTCACTCATGTGCGGTGCTGGGAGTCAGTGTACTTCATTGTCTTTTTCAGTACCTTGAGACGACGCTCGGTAACCGAAGATGCACCAAGACTGGCTTCTAGTTGGTCTATCTCTCTTCCTCGGAGGTCATGATCTGCCCTTACTCTATCAAGGGAGAGTTGGGTGTTGTACAACTGTCCCTCCAGGTGCTGGAAGTGACGAGCAAACACAAAGTCTCCAGTGACTTCTACTGGCCTTTCATCCTCGTCGCGCCTTCCAAAGTACCTATAAGGGGTTCCTGCAAACTTGTCGCGAAAGAAGTTCGCGAGCTTGGCAATGACCAGCTGCATTACCCTAAGGATGCCATCTTCCCAACTGCTCTCTACCACTTCCCAAATGATTTCTGGGGTTGACGGTGCTAGCAGAGGTGCACGGATGGTACAGACAACCAACCAGGACAATTCTCATCCATCATGGTGAATCTGGGCTCCCTTCAACTCAGGTGTGGGACGACCGATAAGATGAGCCATCTTGATCAAATCCTCCTCAAAACGGCGGTAGCAAGGTGCATGCGATCCCAGCCGGAAGGACTTGGTGAAGATAACTTCCATCTACACAGGGTTTTAAAGAGGGTTAAGTTAGGTAATAGTGTGCAAAGTTTTAAGATGCTCCCCTCTTTAACTTGAGTGTAAGTAGAGTTTTCTTGAAACATAGAGGGAATGGAGTATAGAACCCTTTTGAAAAATAGTCAGCTTAAAGACCCGGTTTGGTTTACTTCTGTTGTCAGGGTACTAGCTAACGTCCATGCTAACTAAGGTCTCCTAAGGTCAGGATAGCTCTGATACCAACTCTGTAGGGCCTGCCCTTCGAACCACTGTTCAAGGACACCCCTGATATGCATACATTCACGATCCCAGGAATTCAGTCGTGAACAACATATCAAGCTGGTACACAGATACAATATCCATTACACGGTTACGCAACACTTACAAGGACACATGGTCACATGACCCAGACTACACGGTTGTCACGCAGGACAACACACAACACACACACAGCGGAAGACTAAACGCACACATAACGTGGTACGGCCCAAGTCACGCCTTCACCTACAGGCTGCTGACCCGGAGACGATCCTAGTTCGCAAAGCCATCAGCTCCGTACTCTTCTTCGTTGATCTTCTTCTGAGACTCCTTCTCAAAATCTGGCAAGTAGATACCAGGGGCGAAACCATAATGAGTACATTTGAATGTACTCAACAAGACATCCATCATGTAACTTACCAAAGGTGCAAGAATGCTTATATGGTGTAATAGGTAGGCTATAAGTAGGGTTCACTACCAATGGTGTTCATATCGGATGACACCATAGTTGCAGTCAGGTTAATCTGTATCTTCGTTGAGGAAGATACTTCAGAAGAAAATAGTATAGCTTTGTTTCTCTTGTCGATATCGCATGTACGAGAGGTTTTATAAAACTTTATTAGAAGAAAGTTTTCTCTCTGCAAAACTTCTTGGAATCATTTTTCCAGATGTTTGCTTGGAGAGGAAAGATTTTCTCTGCAAAACTTCTTGTAAAACAACTTCCGGCTTTTTATCATCGGTACCTCCCTGGTACAAGGTTTTTCTTCTTTTTCGAACTTCCCGAGTTCAACAATCCTTTTTAAAATCATCTTTTTGAAAACATTGACACAATGCTAGCTACATGGCCATTCAACTGTCCATATCCGAGGACGCGGCTTCTTCGAAAAAGTTGTACTCTGCAGAGGTGTACACATCCACCAGACTCAGTACACCTGCCGTGAACAATCACGGACTGTAACAACAGTATGTGAAACATCAGATCACTGATCATAACTTTCCACTATGTTCAAGCTAGAATGCGTCTATCTCTCAGTTGAGTTCATTCTCCCCAGCAATCAAGTCCCGCTCTGCCTAGACGGGAGCCTCAACGAATGCGTCCGGAGGGAAACTTAATCCCACACTTTATATGTCCCAACATTGGGAGTTTTGAGGACATTCGGTTCGAGGGATTCCGTCCCTTATAGCGTTTGAGATAGAACACACACTAACAAGGACAAACTTCCAGTTAAGCCCCGTTCCCATGTTGGGGTAGGGTGGCAGTACGGTAAAGGTTGTCCGGCGAAGACTAGGTTATGTGTCATTTTTGAAAAACACCATTTTCCCAAAAATGACCACTTCCTCATTCCTCCGGAGAATAAGGATCCGCCTTTTCTTCCGGGTTTTCCATAAAGCCTTTGTTTTGTAAAAACACAATTTTAAGGTGTCGACTTAGGGACTAATATATCTGATGGTAATAAATACCATATGGTGGCTTATGGGCTTCGTAACACCAAGTATCAACTATTGGCATAGTAGTAGTATATAAATAGTAGTAGTAGTATTCAGTCGAAAATAGTTTTTTGGAAATCAAAGCTTTTGTAAAACTTTTCAGAAGTAAAACATGCATGATAGATAATGATAAGTGTATTATAACAGCAAGCATCAGAATGGCTTGCCTCAATCTCTTAATGTCCCTGGCCTTGAAGTAGCTTGAACTTGACGCACAGCTCCACAACTGCTTCTTCTTCTTCTTCGTTTTCTAGCGTCGTAAAAGAAATACAAGACACACACTCGGGTCTAAAAGACACACAACCAATCTAAACAACACATACAACAAGCAAAAAGTACAATGGCGCCAACTCACAAACGTTATCGAGAAAACTGTCTCACAAGCTCTCAGGGTACAAAACTACCGTCAGACAAACATATGGTTCAGGAAACCATATCCCACATCTTACATACCACATATGGAGTGGTGTACCACTCTCATAACAAGATATATGAGAAGCTAAAAATATAGCTTGTGGGTGCAAAGGTTAGGTTGCTAAGGTAAAACAAACAGACAGAACAATACCCATGGCAGTGGGTATTACTCACCACAAGCAACTATCACTCAAATGTGTTTAGGATTTTAGTTGGATGTTTTAGTTTCATAAGATACTCTTAAGCACGACAACAACACTAACACAAAAAATAACACAAGTAAGACACTCATGCTAAGGTGCACACTCAGACAATTTCCCAACAGCAGGTAAACACTCCACAGATGCATAAGCTACTTATTTACTACCTCAGTGTTTACTTGAAGTTTTGGAATCCATCAATCATGAAAATTTAACAAACAACCAGTAGCTAATAACCAAAGAATCAAGTCATAAAAATAATCCAAAACACCATCTTCACTCAAGATAATACTCCTATTAAACAGGCATAAAACAGGACTGCACTAATAGCATACTAGGATGGAAAATCTACACAAGCATGCTATAAGTAATAATTATTAATCTACAACCATAGCACATGCAACTAAATAATTCATGGCATGATAAAAGAAGTAATAACTTCCTAAACATGCTATAATAAACTCATATACTCATAAAATAAGATATGCCAAAACTATAGCAAGAATCACCATTTCCTAGTGGTGACACTAGTTCAATTCTAGGGAAACAAACAATGCTATCATGATTGTTTAAACCTAATCAAGCAAGTCATGAATATAAATGTAACTAATAACAGTACACAAATAATACTCATGCTAGTAAGCAAGTACATCAAAATAATCCTATGAAACAACTATTAAGCATGCACAAATTAATTCTAGCAATTTATGTTTTCTCTAATCATTACTAGCAATCAAACAATGTACAACTCACACAACCAGTAGCTATGCACTTGATGAAAAGTTATGTAACCTTTTCAAAAATCCAAACACTCAATTTAAATCACTCACAAACAATCTATCAATAAAGAGGAATTTAGTTTATTTGCAAACTATTTAATTTAGCACTCAATAGTGAGCCATTTCTTAACATGATACTCCTAAGGAATATTATGCTAACAAAATGGATCACATATAACATACTAGTATCCTCTGATAAGAAATAAGCTTCTCACTTGCATAAGTGAAAACAAACAATTATATTTTCCATGGTGGGAAATAGAAATCAACCACAATTTAACACATGATAATTTATCACATGTGCATGGTTGGGGATTTCCATTCTCAACCAAGATGCAATGAAACCAATGGGTTATGGGCCCACTAATCCCAAGGCAAAAGAGGTACTAAGCCTCTGGTTACTCATGACAAAAATTAGTATAACAACATAAAACATTGCAAAGCCATTTATTCTAGTGAAAACAATACTAGTGCATAAGAATAACAAAACTTACACATGCTTCACTATAAAAAGGCATGCAAGCTAACAGAGGTATTAACTTCAAAATATAAGTACCAAAATGGTACTGGATCCATAGAATCATAGCACCAAAATTAACAAAGCATTCACCCAAAGATCTAGGCATCACCAAAAATTCCAATTAATAAAACTAGAAGGAACCAATGCTATTTCATTCTTATTTCAAGTTTTCCAAACATGCACACACTTCCTAAGGTAGAGTTACTGTAAGGAAACAACTTCATAACAAGTCCTAAAAACTTTATACAAGCTAGTAAGCAAGATCCAATCATCCACATCAATCATTTCAAACAAGAACATTATTAAAAACAGAAACAGAAAGGTGCTGTTTCTAGATCTGTCCACCAAAAATTATCTAGAGCTTCAAAAATTAATCTAAGCGAGGATATGATAGATCTAGTCAATACTAAACTCATCCCATTGTATTTTCTCCAAAAAGCATTTTTAAATTCCTTAAACAATTCAAAGAAAAGCCTACTGGTCCTTTAGTAATCTGGATGGCATTTTCATTCTACAACTCACATTGATGTGAGGTCAACTGTATTGGATAGATATTTTTAATACCTATCCAGAACAGTTTAGTTCATTCCATTTGATCACATATTTTAAAAGTTATAGATAAAACATTCTTACTGACAGTCTGTGGCAAAACATCCATTGTGCTAAAAATATTGGTCCAAAAGTAGATCTACAAATTTTCCATGGTTTAGATTTCATTCCTTAAGGTTCATGAATTTTTCCAGATTTTAATTTACAGTTTTAATATTTTTCATGAGTCCAAAGTGATGGTGCATGTTTCTGTGCAAAAATAAAAGAATAAACATAATCAGCGCACGGGCTGGATTCTGCGGGCCGCGGCCCAACTAGGCAGATGCGCAGCCCGCTGCGCTGCGCACGCAAGCGCGGGCGCGGGAAACGTCCCGTTCAACCGCGGCCGTTGATCAGAGATCGAACGGTCCGCGCGTTTTCTTCCTCCTCTCCTCACCTATCTCTCTAACCCGACGGAGAAGAAAAATGGTGCGGCTCTAGCTCACCTTGGGGAGGCTCGGGGAGGCTTGGGAGCGCTCGGGGGAGTTGCTGGAGTGGTGTGGCTTCCAGGGGTGGCGACAGTGGCGGCCGGGGTGACCGCACGCGGCGGAACGCGGCCGGCATCCGCGGCGGCGTCCGTGGATGGCGGCGGCGCCTCCGGGGCCTAGAGGGGATGGGGAGGTGTCTGGGGGGTTCAGGGAGGTGTGGGGGTTCGTTTTAGGGTAGAGGGAAGGATTGGTGGGGAGCGGTGCGAGAAGGGCTTCGCTGTGGCCGTGGTGCTCTCCGGCGGCCAGAGCACAGCTCGGGCACGCTCTAGGGGACTTGGGAAGGGGTCCGAAGTGGCTAGGGGAGCTAGGAGGGAGTGAAGGAGGTGCAGGGTACTCGGGTGAGGCCTCAGGACATATATAGCAGAGGGGAAGAGGTCAAGGGCAAAAAGGGAAGCTCGGGTTCATGCCAACAATGGCATAGAGCAAACCCTAGGGTTTTTGGTCATTTCTACTTCGTGCACTGGCTTGCCCTAATCATCAATCATGTGGTTGCAAGTTCTATCCAGGCCAAAGGTGCAAGTGGTGCAAGTGGCAACCAAAATAGTCAAAGACATGGGCTCCCACTTCTGCCACCTTAACACCTCTTCTCTCTCTAATAAGTTCAGGCCTAGGGCTTTTAGAAGTAACCCAATGCATTATTGGTCGAGTAGGAATGCTGGTCAACACACTAGGCTTGGTTACACTTCCAAAAGATCAAGGTATCAACAAGAAATCAAAGGTGCAAAAGTGTATCTACTGCTGTTTACTGCAAAATTCAGAAAATTCAGTCTAAGGACCTAGAAATTTTCTAAGTGTTGAAAACAGACAGAAAGTTGAAAAAGTTGGGTTTGTTTTCAGTGCTTAAATGATTCTCAAAATTTGTTTTCAAGGTATGGATTTGTTAACCATGTTATATACTTTCATAAACAACTTTTGAAAACAAAATTGAAATAAGTTAGGGCCATGAAAACATTGGAGAAAAAGGTATACTTCCTGTTCTTATCTGTTTCTCAAAAATGTCATTTTCTGCCTTAATTTTATACCACAAACACATCAAGCAAAAGATAGTTTTTATTTCTCCAAAAATAAAAGTGAGCTTATAGCTTTGTAGAATGCATTTCAAGGTTTAATTAAAAGTCAAGAAATCATAAAATAACAATTCAAAGCTTGGTGAAAACAATGGTAGAAAACATGTATTTGGCTTTATTCTCAGACATTGTTTTCTATAGGAAAGTTAAAAGAAAACTTTCATAGATCATCTTGGAGACTTGTTTTCTTGGATCCAACAAGGTTAAAAGTTTGTTTTAAGTAGCAAACCATAATGATCCAAGTCTTGGAATAAAAATATCTCAAGTAACATTATGAAAACATCAGGGGAAAATAAAATAGGAATATTTTTCAGAAACATCAGTCATTGGCTTTTTTTATCAAGAAACAATCTTGAGTTGCAAATATGTTTTAGCACACAAGCATATGTTAGTTCAAACAATCATGTTGTTATAAAAAAAAATTGTTGGCCCTAATTTTTGTCTTCTTGAGCATAGTCCAAGAGTCCAAAAACTGGGGTGTGACAGGCGAGGTATGAACCCTAGCTTGAGGACCATCGGATCCAAATCAGAAGGCCTGGATTAAATCACTTAAACGAAAAGGTATTGGCCAATAGGAATTGCCCACGTCAGCAGCGCATTAAGTAATCTGTTCGTCGCCCCGCGCATCCCGTAGAAGGCCCAAGCACAGTTCCTATCCATGGCACCGAGCGACGGATAAGCCGTTTTCGGCCCAGCCAGTCTCTGATTTTAATTCCGAATAGAAAATAGATTCGTAATTTTGCAGATTAACCCCTAGAACTTTGAACCATCATAACTTTTGAACCACTTGGCCAAATTTGATAAACTTGGACTTTTTAAAATCCCCATAATGTGTAGAATCTTTTAGCACTGTTGAAATTCAAATTTGACAAACTTAAGTTGGTCCAAATTTAAATATGTTTGTTTGATGAATTTTGGCATAATTCAAATTCTACAAATCCAAAAATTGCAAATAAAATATATTTGGAAACCTTAGGATGTGTACTTTAATATCCTTTGTCCCAAAATAATTTTTGAACAAGTTAAAATGGAATTTGGAATTAAGTAGTATATTTAAGTATTTTTGGCATAGAATTAATTCTATAAATAAGTAGAATATGTTCCCTTAAGCAAAATTTCTCCTTTTGGTAACCTTGAACCAGAGACATCAGTACTAAACCTTTTGGACACCCTTGGACCATGACCATGTAATTTTAGCCAAACTTCCATCATAGTAGTCCACCTAGTTGGTTAAGTATTAGAGTAGTTTCTATCATTGTTTACCTTTGTTGTTATGGCTATTTTGGAGCCAAGACCAAGTACCTAGTATGTGTCAATCACATACAAGACCAAGTGGTAAACCTTAGACACTAGTAACTTTTATTTCTATCTACTCCTCCAGTCCCCTATTCTTGCTTCAAGAATCCATCAAGTTAGCAAATGGAAAACAAGGCTCAAGCAATAGAAGGCACTTCACTTTCAACTTGGTGGAAACATGAAGAGCTACAAGGAGGATCAATGAAGAAATTTTGAAGAAAAGACTCCACCACTAGAAGCAACTCAAGGAAGTACAAGTGTGAAGAAATCCAGAAGAAAACATCTCCCTCTCTCTTTCTATCTTTCTTCTTATTTTCTTTCTCTTGACTTAGTGGTATTTGTGCCCATCCCATACCCAAATCAATTATTGAAGTGAAAGCCATAAAGTATATATCAAGACCAAGAGAAGAATCCATCCAAGGAGGAAACTACAATAGAAGCATGAAGATGAACTCCGAGAAGATAAGCATATGAAGACTTGGAGCAATCCACACAAGTTGAAGAATAACAAGTGTTTTTGTCCAACCATTGACCCAAATGGAAAATCCCAAGACTTTATCTTGTTATCTATATGTCTATGAAGTTAGTTGAACCTAGACCCACCTTAACCAAAATGGAAGGACTAACTTGGATCACTCAAATGTTTTGATGAAAACAACTAAGTGTTACACTTTGTATTGTGATACTCTAGTTAAAATAGTGAGATCACCTTGGTGAACTCTTGGAACTTCTTAGATAAATATGTTTTCAATAAAGTTTGGTTACTACCAACTCAACCTAAACATCCTTAGTGAACTCTTGGAACTTCCTCGACAAGTATGGTTATAATAAAGTTAGATCATATCAAACTCAACCTAGTCCATCCCAAGTAAACCCTTGGAATTTCCTTAACAAGTATGAGACCATTAGAGAATGAATATTTCAAACTCAAACCTAGACCTTGCCCTAGCCATCTAGGTTAAACCCCCTTTGGCTATGTTGTTGCTTTGTATGATCTCTTCACTATGTTTGCTTGATAGCATGTTTGTTTATTTTGTTATTGTGTTTTCAATGAATAGATTGTACGGAGAGCAACGATCTTTTGTGAAGAGAGTGTGAACTCTTCACCAAATTCAACAAGGCAAGTAACACACCATCAACTACCTATTATTTTTATTATGCATTACTAGAGTTTTGAGTAGTATGCATGGTAGGAAATTTATCTAAGTATTATGCTATGCTAATATCCCAAGTAGTGTGTCGCCATCCTTTTATATCCTGCTAGTATAGAAGACATTGAACTTAGTAGAATTGTTATGCTCTTCAAATGTTTCTTTTGGATGTTAAGGATAAAACTACTAAGTTTAATGAAACACCTGGGTGGAAGTGGTAAGACTGGATTATGTTAAGTGTTGCCTCAGGGCCCTTGTCTAAGGGTTATTCCACTTGAGGTTGTCACTTGCGGATGGCCACCCAGGAACAAAGAGATTAATATGTCCTTCTAAGTTTAGTAGCTTCCCGTGCAGCCTTTAGTCATATGGGCTCTGTCTTGATCAACTAAGTTGAATGAACTCACCAGTGCTTGACCAGCAGATGTAGGGGGTATAGGTTGGAACGGGTCAAGCCTGACGGTGGTGGAATTTCTTCTGAAAGATCTCGTCTCAATCTTCTCCTTTCCTTAATGCACTCAGGGTGTATAGGATGTTTGGGCTGATCTGAGTCTAAAGGTGAAAGTGCACAAACTCTGCAGAGTCAACAAACTAAGATCTTAGCTGTGTCTCCGGTTATGGACAACTATGAGCGGCTGGACAAGGAATCACGGAAGAATCTCATCATGCCAACTTCATAATAAAATTTTGATGGGTGAACAAGGGAAGGAGTTTACCCTGATTTCTATCAATGGTACTCCTTAATTTTAGTTAAGGTTCACTGGTTTCTATCAGTGATACCTATTATAGATGAAATTGTTTTATGATAAAAGATAGGGGAAAATTGGCTTTATGCAAACTTAGCCTAAACTCCACTCAGCCAAATAAGCATGTAGTATTAGTCTTGCCATTTATATCCACCATAGTGTTACTTGCCAATACAGTAAATTGTATTGGCTCCCTTGTGGCTGCATATTCCATATTGGAGATGTTTCTGAACACGAGTGAGGATTTCGTTTAGGATCTCGAGACTATCGCCAACATGTTTTGCCTGTGGCACATGAAGAAGATGGGCTCAATGTTGTACTATGTCTTCCGCTATATATCTTTGTTTTCTGCTAGTCTTCTAAGACTATGCAAGTTGTAATATTATTTTGTAAAGACTGGATCATGCGATGTAATAGAATTGATGCATTTGCATGATATTTTATTTTGTACTGTGGTGCTAGCAATTGATCCAGGGACTAGCACAATAACACAGGTATTCCACTTTTACTAAAAAGTGGGATGCTACAAAATGGTATCAGAGCATTGTGTTTCCTGTAGGATTCGAGACCCTTAGGTTTGGAAGCCATTTTGATCATGTTATTATCTCCTTAGAGTATTTTGGATCCTAGCGGCATAGTGAGATGAAGCGGCCCGGACAACTTTACGTGTCCACGGATACGAGACTGTTCCTTGATTGGCTTGCGGGTGCATTGTCCTTCTCACTATAGTGAATATCCAATTTGCAACAAGTTGTTAATAACCCATTGATCACCCTAGGATTGAAAACTTTCTATGTTCAAACTCTTCTAGAAACAAAACAATCATCTTAATCTTTCTCATATCCTCTCATCTATTATTCACCTTCAAAATTTCTTCTCTTGTTCTAGATGACCTACCTCTTCAATACCATCAAGACAGGAATGTTGATGACCATACCATGAAGTACAAGAAGTATTTTTACCACCTGAAGATCTAGACTCAATATTATTGAAGAACCTTGAAGAAAAATATAGACTTCACAATAATAAAGAACGCCTCAAGACATGGAGAGAAGAACTTGAAGAGAACTAAAGAAGATATAGATGAAACCACCAATCTAGTTACTTTGTTAGAACAACGTTAACGTGTTAGTGTATTGATCATAACAATGAGTGTGGTATGACAATATTAGTTTGTTTTCTAAAGACTTTGTTGTTTGGTGTGAAGATTGTTTGTTATGTGTTGTTTGTAAGATGAGTTTCCTTGATCTGCTGGTAGAAATTTCTTTAGCACTCTTTCTAATCTCTACACATCCATGCTAAGCACCCATTCACAAGCCAGAGTAAGATGCCATTTGGTATGCAACATGAATCCTACAACCTCTACCCTTTTGAGACACAAGCCATCCCATACGAGGAATGCTAGTCTCAAATTGTTTTCTTCTGTGTGAAGGAACAATCACATCCATGATCAATGCCAACTACATCATAAGGAGCAGCAAACCACTCAACAAGTGAAGAAAGACAAATGAACCCCAAGTTGCATGAGCCATGAAGATTTCAGAGCCAGCTGCACCAAGAGAAGAAATAATGAAGAAACACAACTATCCAGTTTGTGTTACATAAGAGTTTTACACAACCCACTAGTTGAGAAATGATAGTTTTGCTCAAGTTTGTCTTACAGATTTGGAAACTTTCTGTTAGACAAGTGAGGTGACCTAGTGTTATTAAACAAGATTCATCAATCCAAGTACAAGGTAATGAGTGAGTGCAACATGGATTGGCCCCCGTGGTGACTACTCACATTATTTAGTTTTGCTATGAGGAATGTTAAATATGAGTGACATAGCTATTAGAGAGACGACGATGTTAAACCTGAACCATAGAATGGTATAATACAATAATGACCCTATGTTAGTGTTACTGAAAACATACTATTTTCGGTGAGGATCAAGCCAACCTTGGGGGTATCAACAAATGGAAGATTTTTGCCTACCATGATAGTTTCGTTAGAAATAGCATGGGGTTTGCTTTCAAGGATGACAATAACAAGATGGATGATTTTCCAAGAACATCAAAAGATCAAGTTGAGAGGAACCTAAAGACTTTTGATTGACCCAAAGAGTGACCCCTCAATGTCAAAGGTAGTATAACAGAATTCTGTTGGTTTGTAACTCTACCATGAGGGAAAGTTATACTCAAGCCTATCTCAAATCAATCTACACTCCAACTCTAATGATAAAAATACTACCCACAAAAGTTTCTTTTAAGGGTGGTAGCCCACCCATTTGTTCTGGAACCCAGTTATCCAAAACCTGATCTTTCTTTCTAGCCTTCCCAAATCTCGGGACGAGATTCCTTTTAAGGGTGGTAGTCTGTAACATCCCTGATTTTTGGAAAACTCAAAAATCACAGAAAATTGAAACTTTTTGTTTTCATGTTTAAGCAAGTCAGCAAAAACCAAATAAAAGGAGGAAATTAAAGAAAACAATATGTAAATTGGAATAAAGAATCCAAATTGCCTTAAGTCCATAAACCCTAAAGCTTATCTCTAAAATAAAACATATGTTTCCTCATGTGAGTAAAATATTTTCTTAGCAAACATATTTACCAAACATGTATTGAACTCAACTACCATTTTGAAAATGATTATGATAATTAAAAATCAGAGAGTTACTATCTCAAATATTTTCTCCTTGTCTCCAAGAAATTATGTCACTATCATTATTAATCTCAAATGGATAAAAGTTGGTTATTTGTTTTCTAGGTATTATGTCAATCAACAAAACAATAAAGTGTTATATAAATTATTTGGTTATGAAAACAAGTAAAGTACTTTGGTAAAGCAATGTTTTCAATTGGGAAAACAACATCTTCATTACAGAAAATCTCTCTGTTCTTACTCACCCTCAATTTAAATTTTATTAATAAATTCTCCATATTGATTACATTAATAAGATACCATGAGTGAACTGCTCATATGTTGAAACCATTTTAAAAGGGCCTAGAAAACAATAATTTGAACCATAAGAAATATTTTATAAAATCATTTAAATCATATTTCTATAATTGACCCTTTTTTTATTAAGTAACTATTCATGTTTCATCATAATTTAAAATTATAAAAAGATGAGAACACTTGGAAATGGTTTTGGAAAATAGTATTTGATCTTTATAAAGCCACTGAATTTTTATTTGACTAATAATTATATTTTATAATTTTCTAAATTAAAAATCACATTAAGCTACTATTAAGGAATTATTTCAATTTTCAAAATTCAAAGGTAGAAATGTGTTGAAAGTTTACAAATAATGTTTCTAAGTGAAAGATATTATTTTTACAAAAAAATTGCAATTGGTTTGAGGTCAATTGGAATTTTTAAACAGAAATTATTAAAGAAAAGGGAAAACAGAAAAAAAAAAAAAGGGGGATGACGTCAAGATGACATCACTGTCATCAACCTCCCATATCTACCGTTTCCACCGAGAAAATGCGGAATAAATTCGTTGATTACGGTCGTTTCTGTGTGTGGATTAATTCCCCGAGCCCAGCACCCTAAAGCCCCCGAGCCCCTCTATCTTTCCCCTGTGAACTTCTCCCTCAATCGAGCCCGGAGGCCATCTAGATTTCTCACCGGAGTTGCTCGAACTCGCCACGGTCAACCTCCATTTCCGGCAACGGTGAGCAATCCCTCGGTCCCTAAACCCCTTTGCTAGAACCCTCTTGAGCGTACACATGTTTTGATGCCCCTTTCCGATCTTTTGACGTAGGAATTCGTCGCCGCCATGTTCGTCCGTGTGTCACCGGAGTCGCGCCGTCTCCGGCCGCATCTTGGAGCTACCCGAGGAAGTGTAGGACAGCACCATCACCACTGTCGCACTCCCTACGTTGTGCCTCACCCCGTCTACCCTTCCGCGAGGTCGGGAAACCGCCGGAGAGCCGTCCCCGTGAAGTTGCTGCGCCGTTCGCCGCCGTCCACGCCATTCCCGGCGACTCCCTGCCGCCGAGGTATGAACTATAGCTTGAGGACCATCGGATCCAAATCAGAAGGCCTGGATTAAATCACTTAAACGAAAAGGTATCGGCCAATAGGAATTGGCCACGTCAGCAGCGCATTAAGTAATCTGTTCGTCGCCCAGCGCATCCCGTAGAAGGCCCAAACCCAGTTCCTATCCATCTCACCGAGCAACAGATAAGCCATTTTCGGCCCAGCCAGTCTCTGATTTTAATTCCGAATAGAAAATAGATTTGTAATTTTGCAGATTAACCCCTAGAACTTTGAACCATCATAAATTTTGAACCACTTGGCCAAATTTGATAAACTTGGACTTTTTGAAATCCCCATAATATGTAGAATCTTTTAGCACTGTTGAAATTCAAATTTGACAAACTTAAGTTGGTCCAAATTTAAATATGTTTGTTTGATGAATTTTGGCATAATTCAAATTCTACAAATCCAAATATTGCAAATAAAATATATTTGGAAACCTTAGGATGTGTACTTTAATATACTTTGTCCCAAAATAATTTTTGAACAAGTTAAAATGGAATTTGGAATTAAGTAGTATATTTAAGTATTTTTGGCATAGAATTAATTCTATAAATAAGTAGAATATGTTCCCTTAAGCAAAATTTCTCCTTTTGGTAACCTTGAACCAGAGACATAAGTTCTAAACCTTTTGGACACCCTTGGACCATGACCATGTAATTTTAGCCAAACTTCCATCATAGTAGTCCACCTAGTTGGTTAAGTATTAGAGTTGTTTCTATCATTGTTTACCTTTGTTGTTATGGCTATTTTGGAGCCAATACCAAGTACCTAGTATGTGTCAATCACATACAAGACCAAGTGGTAAACCTTAGACACTAGTACCTTTTCTTTCTATCTACTCCTCCAGTCCCCTATTCTTGCTTCAAGAATCCATCAAGTTAGCAAATGGAAAACAAGGCTCAAGCAATAGAAGGCACTTCACTTTCAACTTGGTGGCAACATGAAGAGATATAAGGAGGATCAATGAAGAAATTTTGAAGAAAAGACTCCACCACTAGAAGCAACTCAAGGAAGTACAAGTGTGAAGAAATCCAGAAGAAAACATCTCCCTCTCTCTTTCTATCTTTCTTCTTATTTTCTTTCTCTTGACTTAGTGGTATTTGTGCCCATCCCATACCCAAATAAATTAGTGAAGTGAAAGCCATAAAGTATATATCAAGACCAAGAGAAGAATCCATCCAAGGAGGAAACTACAATAGAAGCATGAAGATGAACTCCAAGAAGATAAGCATATGAAGACTTGGAGCAATCCACACAAGTTGAAGAATAACAAGTGTTTTTGTCCAACCATTGACCCAAATGGAAAATCCCAAGACTTTATCTTGTTATCTATATGGCTATGAAGTTAGTTGAACCTAGACCCACCTTAACCAAAATGGAAGGACTAACTTAGATCACTCAAATGTTTTGATGAAAACAACTAAGTGTTACACTTTGTATTGTGATACTCTAGTTAAAATAGTGAGATCACCGTGGTGAACTCTTGGAACTTCTTAGATAAATATGTTTTCAATAAAGTTTGGTTACTACCAACTCAACCTAAACATCCTTAGTGAACTCTTGGAACTTCCTCGACAAGTATGGTTATAATAAAGTTAGATCACATCAAACTCAACCTAGTCCATCCCAAGTAAACCCTTGGAATTTCCTTAACAAGTATGAGACCATTAGAGAATGAATATTTCAAACTCAAACCTAGACCTTGCCCTAGCCATCTAGGTTAAACCCCCTTTGGCTATGTTATTGCTTTGTATGATCTCTTCACTATGTTTGCTTGATAGCATGTTTGTTTATTTTGTTATTGTGTTTTCAATGGATAGATTGTACGGAGAGCAACGATCTTTTGTGAAGAGAGTGTGAACTCTTCACCAAATTCAACAAGGCAAGTAACACACCATCAACTACCTATTATTTTTATTATGCATTACTAGAGTTTTGAGTAGTATGCATGGTAGGAAATTTACCTAAGTATTATGCTATGCTAATATCCCAAGTAGTGTGTAGCCATCCTTTTATATCCTGCTAGTATAGAAGACATTGAACTTAGTAGAATTGTTATGCTCTTCAAATGTTTCTTTTGGATGTTAAGGATAAAACTACTAAGTTTAATGAAACACCTGGGTGGAAGTGGTAAGACTGGATTATGTTGAGTGTTTCCTCAGGGCCCTTGTCTAAGGGTTATTCCACTTGAGGTTGTCACTTGCGGATGGCCACCCAGGAACAAAGAGATTAATATGTCCTTCTAAGTTTAGTAGCTTCCCGTGCAGCCTTTAGTCATATGGGCTCTGTCTTGATCAACTAAGTTGAATGAACTCACCAGTGCTTGACCAGCAGATGTAGGGGGTATAGGTTGGAACGGGTCAAGCCTGACGGTGGTGGAATTTCTTATGAAAGATCTCGTCTCCATCTTCTCCTTTCCTTAATGCACTCAGGGTGTATAGGATGTTTGGGCTGATCTGAGTCTAAAGGTGAAAGTGCACAAACTCTGCAGAGTCAACAAACTAAGATCTTAGCCGTGTCCCCGGTTATGGACAACTATGAGCGGCTGGACAAGGAATCACGGAAGAATCTCATCATGCCAACTTCATAATAAAATTTTGATGGGTGAACAAGGGAAGGAGTTTAACCTGATTTCTATCAATGGTACTCCTTAATTTTAGTTAAGGTTCACTGGTTTCTATCAGTGATACCTATTATAGATGAAAAAAATTTATGAGAAAAGATAGGGGAAAATTGGCTTTATGCAAACTTAGCCTAAACTCCACTCAGCCAAATAAGCATGTAGTATTAGTCTTGCCATTTATATCCACCATAGTGTTACTTGCCAATACATTAAATTGCCAACAAAGAGATTTAAGGCAAGCCATCCTGATGCTTGCTGTTATACCAAACTTATCATTATCTATCATGCATGTTTTACTTCTGAAAGTTTTACAAAAACTTTTTTTTCCAAAAACTATTTTTGAGTGACTACTACTATTATATACTATGCCAGTAGTTGATACTTGGTGTTACCAAGCCCATAGCCACCATATGGTAGTTATTACCATCAAAAGTATAAGTCCCTAAGTGGACACCCTAAAAAAAGTTGTTACAAAACAAAGGCTTTATGGAAAACCCGGAGAAAAGGCTGAGCCTTATTCACCGGAGGAATGTTGGAGTGGTCATTTTTGGGAAAAAGATGTTTTTACAAAAATGACACATAACCTAGTCTTCGCCGGACAATCTTTACCATACTGCCACCCTACCCCAACATGGGCACGGGGCTTAACTGGAAGTTTGTTCTTGTTAGTGTGTGTTCTATCTCAATTGCTATAAGGGTCATCGAGCCCTCGAACCGATTGTCGCTAGGTGGAAAATACGGGGCATACACAGTGAGGGATTAAGTTCTCCTCCGGTCGCAGCAGTTGGGTCCCCTTCCGTGGCGCTAGTGGACAGGCTGCCGGGGGAACCAGGCCCAACTGAAGAGATAGACATATTCTAGCTTGATCATATTGGATGGTTAGGATCAGTTATCTGATGTTTACATACTGTTGTTACAGTCCGTGGTTGTTCACGGCAGATGTACTGGATCTGGTGGATGTGTACACCTCTGCAGAGTACAACTATTTCGAAGTAGCCGCGTCCTCGGATATGGACAGTTGAATGGCCATGTAGCTAGCATTATGTCAATGCTTTCAAAAAGGAGTTTCAAAAAGAGGTTGGACTCAGGAAGTATCGAAAGGAGGAAATATCGTACCGTGGAGGTACCGATGATGAAAAGCCAGAAGTTGCTTTACAATTTTTTTTGCAAAGAGAAAACCTTCTTTTACAAAACCTCTTGTACATGTGATATCTACAAGAGAAAGAAAAACTATTATTTTCTTTTGAAGTATCTTCTTCAACAAAGATACATAGATTTTCAAAATCAACTATGATATGTCTTTCATATATTATTGGTAGTGAACCCTATGTATAGCCTACCTATTCCACCATATAAGCATACTTGCATTTGGTAAGTTACATGATGGATGTCTTGCTGAGTACATTCAAATGTACTCATATTGGTTTAGTCCCTGGTATCAACTTGCCAGATATTGAGAATGAGTCTCAGAAGGAGATCAACGAGGAGGAGTACGGAGCTGATGGCTTTGCGAACTAGGATCGCCTCCCGGTCAGCAGCCTGTAGGTTAAGGCGTGACTTGGTCTCTACTACGTTTGTGTGTGTTAGTCTTCCGATGTGTGTTGTGTGTTTGCCCTGCGCGGCAGTTGTGTTAGACTTGGTCATGCGGCCATGTCCATCTTTTAAGTGCTTTATGCAATCGTGTAATGGATATTGTATCTGTGTACCAACTTGATATGTTGTTCACGACTGGTGTGATCTGGGATCGTGAATGTATGCATATCGAAGGTGTCCTTGAACAGTGGTTCTGGGGCGGACCTTACACGTGCGTAGAAATCACCTCTCTCATAATAATTTCCAGTTGCATCATGAACAAACTCAACAACATAATTATCAGATAAAGCATGTTTGTAATGGTCTAAAAGCACACAATTCATATCAAGCTAAAAAACAGTGGGATCAAAATTAAAATAAAGACCTTTTCTTTCCTACTTTTAGCAATAGAAAAACAAGATGATTGGTCACTCTTAAAAGGTATGGGACACATTATATCAAGCCTATTTTCAGTAGCATTATAATTTATAACATCAAGTAACATAGGACCATCATCTAGAGCATTATCATATAAATTTTGTTAACAAACTTCCTCATTATCATGCATATCAGTAGTTGGAATAAATAGAGAATTATCATAGGATTTATAAAAGTAGCATGGATTATCATAAATAGCAGTAGCAATATCATTCTCACAAGATTCATTCATAATAATATCAAGGTCACAGGTATAGCAAGTATCAACTTCATCAAAAATGGATATTTCAAGAGAATCAATAGGATCATCACAACAATGAGTTAAAGAGTTACTCTCATTGGGAGGTAGACATGGGTAGCTCCACTATTCCTTCTCTTGATCATCACACACCTCCTCGTTTTCATCCAATGGGCTTCCAGATTCAGCAATTTCTTCTTTCATAGGCTCCTGCAAGGCATCAGTTACTTCCTTTGGTGGAGAGCATCTTTTAAGATATTTAATTATGTAGTAACTACAATCCTTGTAATTATCAAATAAATATTCAATTTATATAATAAATCTCATACTTATAAGGTGCATAATCAATAATTTCAAGCAAAGCAATTTCGAATGCACCCTTCCAAGCAATAGATTCCTCAATTTGTTCCACGTCATAAAAGTCATAATTTCTGTTAACATAAGAAGATATGGTAAAATTATCATTATACTCACATTGAAAAGGGAGGTGTTTATACCTCCTACAGCAGCAGGATTTATCAAAGCAATAAGTAACAATATAAGTATAGCACAAGTTTTTAGCATAGTCATGCAATTTATTAATTTGCTCACATAAGTGTATCCCTTTTTGTGACAAGCGGTGTTCCATATAATATTTTTGTTGTTCATCTGTGAACCCACCTTGCCAATAAGATCTAGTTTCAAAGACATAAAACATTGCTAGCAAGCATGATAAAGCAAGTAACAAGTAAAACAATAACAAAGTAAAAATGATTGGAAGTGGGAGACTCCCCTTGCATAAATTCTCTTCCTCTCCGGCAACGGCGCCAGAAAAGCTTGATGGAGTGTAGACATACGCTCATTGGGAGACCCCAAGTGCAAGGTGTGAAGAGTGCAGCAGCAAGTTTTCTCTCAGAAAAGAAACCAAGGTTGAATCGACCAGTAGGAGGAAAAGCAACTTCTGAAGGTTGATGCAATTGATGTGGTAGGGCGCACTACCGGTTCAGCAGCAACGTGGAACCTACACAACATAATCAATTCACTTTGCCCCAACGTAGCAGTGAGGTTGCCAATCTCACTGGTTTTGCTGATAACAAAGAGGCTAAATGTATGGTGTGAAAAACAGTATGAGAACAATATGAAAACAACAGTAGCAGTGTGAAAACAGTAATTACAACGGTTGTATTATCAGTATGAGAAAATGGACCGGGGTCCACAGTTCACTAGTGGTGTCTCTCCATAAAAGATAGCTAACATGCGTGGTGAACAAATTACAGTTGGGCAATTGATAGATAATGAAACATGCATGACATGATGATTACTGTGAGATTCATGCGGGCATTACAACAAGATACATAGACCGTCATCCAACTGTATCTATGACTAATAATCCACCCTTCGAATATCATCCGAACAAACGTTGGGTATTAAGCTGCAAGCAACAGATAATCGCAGTAAGCAAAGTGTGTAATGTAAACAATGTAAACATCGTTGTTTTCTTCCTAATGGAAACCACACATCCTCCTTTCGTCACGTTTCTGTCACTCGAGCACAGATGCAAAGGAGGCATGAATCCACTATCGAGCATAAATACTCCCTCTTGGAGTCACTAGTATCTACTTGGCCAGAGCATCTACTAACAACGGAGAGCATGCAAGATCATAAATAACATACACATGAAGACAACATGATAGATTGATAATCAAGAGACATACCATTCAATAATCATCGGATCCCGGCAAACACAACATGTAGCATTACAATAAGATGATCTCGATCATGTAGGGCGGCTCACGAGATCTAAACATGATGCATAAAGAGGAGAGAACAACCATCTAGCTACTGCTATGGACCTGTAGTCCAAGGATGAACTACTCACGCATCACTCCGGAGGCAGGCATGGTGGTGTAGAGCCCTCCGGTGATGATTTTCCCTCCCAGTAGGGTGTCGGGGAGAACTCCAGAACCCTCCCGATCTCAGGTTGACGATGACAGCGGCCTCGGGTGTTTTTCATGGAAAAGTGGTATATTTTTAGGGTTCACGCATCGGGGGGAATATATAGGCGAGAGGGCGATGGCGGTGGGCGCCCGAGGGGCCCACACCACCCCTAGGCGCGACCAGGGGGCGCCGCCCTATGGTGTGCCCCCCCCCCCCGTGGCACCCCTTTGGGCCTCTTCGGGACTGCGTGGAACCTTCGGGAATTCTAAGACTTCCGGGCTTCGAATTTTCCAATTCCGAGAATATTTCCAAAACAACTTTTCTGAAACTAAAAATAGCAGAAAACAGGAAATGGCTCTATGGCATCTTGTCAATAGGTTAGTCCCAGGAAATCGATAAAAACTGACATAAAGTGTAAGGAAAACATGTAGCATATGGCATGAAAACAACAGTGTACATAAGAAATTGAGGATACGTTTATGACGTATCAGATAGCAAGATAGATTACTTCAAGCACAATGGCTATCACAAAGGTAAATGCATAAGTAACGAGCTAGAGTATAGAAATAACCGAAGCACAAGGAGACACCGATGTGATTACCGAAGTTCCTACCCAAGGGAAGTACGTCTTCATTCGAGAGGTGGGGAGCCACCTAGGCGCTCCTCAATAGCACGGATGTGCACACCTTATTCTCCTTGAGCTTCTCCAGTAAGGGAGATGCTCGTTTCTGCTATGAGGTCTACTTGAAGGCGTTGACCAAACCTTACACGAGGTTGAGGCTATCTCCACAAGTCAATTGGAGGCTCTCAACGAAGCTTCTTGCAACAAGGTGGAAGCCCCAAGCACTAACCATCTAGGGTGCCCAATACACCCAAGAGGAACAATCTCTATGGTGACCAAGCACCCAAGAGTAACAAGCTCACAAACTTCTCTTTCACGAATCCCGTGGGTAACTCAAACCGATACACCTAATGCAATGGCAAGAACTCACAAAGCGGTCAAGAACTTCTCTCCCGAATCCCACCAAATCAACTAATGCTATGGAGGGAGGAAGGAGGAGGAACGAGGAAAACACCAAATGAATACCTAGATCTAGATCTAGTAGGTTCCCCTCACAAAGAGGAGGGATTGATTGGTGGAGTTGTAGATATAGATGTCTTCTCTCTTTTCCTCAAAGGGGAGCAAGAATCATTGGAGGGATAGAGAGAAAGCAAGCTTAGGAAGGTCAACAATGGAGGTGCAAACTTGCTAGAAGAGTTAATGAACCATTGGGGAAGAAGACCCCTTAAATAGATTCCCTAGAAATCAAACCGTTGTGCCCAGATTCGCGCACGGCCGGTACTACCTCACTTTGGGCCAGTACTACCGCCCACTACGAAGCTGCACAAAAACCAAAACCAAAACGATCATATCTTTTGCATACGGACTCCATTTTTGATGATCTTTGGCTCGTTGATTTCGCAACGAAGAGATCTACAAGATCATGCATAGAAACATCATTGTCCAACAAGGGAAGCTAAACCACATGGGGAAAGGTTGGTCCTCTCAATAAGAGAGAAACCGGGAAACCTTCAACATCAAAAACCAAACAAGTTTCTCATATGAAATCCGTTTTTGATGAACTTGGGCTTGTCATGAAGAACACTACAAGCACCAAAACTTAACAAGGATAAATTCCAAATAAGAACCAAGAAAGATGATGTTAAGTATGCAAAGGTTTGATCTCTCTATGAACAATGTGATCAAGCAACTCATTTGAGACCCCTCTTGATATAACAATTGTCTAACCTATAATCCGGTCTCTCAACTAACAACATGAGACCGGTAAAATAGAAACCCTATCAAGGTTATACCTTTGCCTTGCACATTCCACTTGAGCTAGATGATGACGATCTTGATCACTTCAAGTAGAACCATCTTTCTTGATTGTGCTTTTCTTGTTGAAGACTTGAAGGTTGCTCCCCATAAGCCGATATGGGAAAGCCTCTCTTAGCCCCATGTTCACTTGATCGAATGGACTTGATTCAACGGTCGAAATCAATGGCTAAAAATGTTTCTTCTCAGCAGCCCCAGTACTACCGGGATATTTTGCAGTACTACCGGGGCTGCAGTACTACCGGAGTTGCGGTACTACCGGGAGTTGCAGCAATACTACTTGGAAGGCAATACTATCGGGCCACTACCGGGTCTATTCCAGTACCCATCTGTGCCGAAACCACTCAAACCCGTCAGTGGCGGTAGTACTACCGGGCCCAGTACTACCGCATTTTGCAGCAATAGTACTAGGAGGGCAGTACTACCGGGGCTCCAGTAGTACCAGCCCTGACAGCAGTACTACCGGGAAACAGAGGAACTTCTCCTTTTTATTCGTAATAATGATGCCTTGAAGGTACATATGAATGTCCACACATAATAGTTCTTCAAGACATACTTTCATTATGCTTCAACATTCTCGTAACCAATCTTCTTCTTGATCATATCAAACATATACAATATAAGTAATGATCTTGATGGCATCCAACCTTTAATCCAACACATGGATTTCAAGTGATGCCTATGGACAAACCTATAAGAATATCTCAATGCAAACATTAGTCCATAAGGATTGTCATTAATTACCAAAACCACACATGGGGCACTATGCTCTTTCAGCGCTGCTTGAGCTCTGCTGTGGATCGCCGACGTGCAGCGACGGGGCAGGGAAGACGTCATCATCGTCATCGCTATCGGAGAGGACGACGACATCACAGGCCTGAGGAGCGCTCCGTTCGTTGATGACAATGTTGCTGCTCTGGCTCCGAGTCCGGCAACGATTCCTATGGCTCAGCGTTGACGGTGTCAATAGGAAAGGGAGAAGCCGCCTGCGAGCGGCGCTTCCTCCCACCGCTCATCTGCCGCTCGATGTGAGAAAGGACCCGGGTGAGGGTGCTCCCGGGCTTTGCTCCACCAGACGCGACGGCCCTGTGCGTTGTTGCGTTCCAAAACCACGCCGTCGGAGGGGACCTCGGCCAACTCCGCCTCTAAACGTTCCTGGAAGTATGTCGTGCAGGAGGCGTGGTTGGCTAGATTCCACTGCGGCTGGTGCTGCTCCTCCTCCGGCAAGCCCCCCCCCCCCCCCCCCCCGGATGTCCTCGATCTCGGCTACGCGCTCGGGGCCGATGGGCGGCGGAGGCACATGGATGTTGCCTGCACTGAGCCGCCATGTCCTCGATGCGCTCATGCCAGGCGGCGCGTGGAAGTTCGCCTCGTGCATCAGCCGGGATTCTTAGAGGTGCAGGGTGCGGCGGCCGAATCAATTGGCGGCCACGCCGCAGAGGGGGCAGCCATGAACCATGGCGAAGCTGGGCGAGAGAAGAAGAGAACGTGGTGATGACGGTGAGAATGGCGAGAAGTGTGTCTCCGGGGGGCGGGTTGGTGGCATTATGTACCGGCGAGCGGGCGGGATAGCCAAAGCGACGACAACAATGCCATATCTCCGCCGCGTGGGCCGATTGGATTGCTCCGCCGCACCGCGTGGCGTCTGGACTGACCGAAGGCCTCAATGTGCGCGGGAGCCGAGACGATGAGGACGACTAGGCTCTGACTCACTTACATGGCGGGGCCGCAGGCGGGAGAACTGGCGGGAAATTGTTTTAGCACGTTTTTCCCTTCCACCTTCTCTCCGGTTGCTCCTCGGCATGCTGGGTTCGGCCTGGATTCGCCGGGCGATAATTTGGCCCAAACCGGCGGTATTTGGGCTTGTGGGGGCGCGGCTGGGTGAAAAACTGAGCGTCGACGCAAAAAAGGCCTCCTTGGGGGCGGCCAGAGATGCTCTAAGAATTGTTGCTACCAAAATCCAGCAAGAAAACCATTGTCCTGCCTCGGATTGAGCACCGCAACACAATAGATTTTTCAGGTACTGATTCTGGTGTAACTTCATCAGAATATTATTTAATTCCATATCTTCCGAAGTGTCTGATGGAGAAAGGGTTGGGTAGTCTCGAGAATTCTGAAAGAACTCCACCATTTATTGCACTACATGCAGCTGCATAGTTGGTGAACACTCGTGATCTCTTCCCCATCGCTGATCATATGTGAAACAAAGACCTATGGCTATTCGATAATTCTTTAATGTTGTCAATTTATCCTCCATATCGCGACTAGATTCAGTCACCTTAACAGTATCAGGTGCCTTGTGTTCCTCAACTGTTGTGGGTTGGAATTGATATGCTGATTGATTGCGACGTGATGCAGCATTTGCAGTATTTAACCCTTCTCCCACTTCTTGTTGGACTAAAGCAATGTTGTATGTAGTGTCAAGATCTTCTGTCAATTGGACTGCCACTAACACTCTAATAGCGGGATTAAGAACATCAATAAACCGAGTAACATAATGCAAGGGGTGCACGACTGAGCTCGGTCCTGCACGCTCTCGTCTCTCTAGGACGCGCGCGAGGTCGACGATGGCTGTGTTCAATGAAGCGAGTGATGGCGTGCAGAATCTGGCAGGGCTCCGACGAGCACATTCTGCGGTAGCGCTTGGTAGTGATCGGCGCGAGCATGACAAATAAAGGGAGGGAGATGGAGCAAGGCGAAGAAGCACCAAGAGCTCATCCCGAACGTGACACGGGGATCGAAAGGTGCATATGAGAAGATAGAGTGGCGGCGTCCAACAAAGTCGGAGAAGGCGATGCCCGTGTGGTCGATTCCGGCCGTCTTGTCTTGCGTGGCTCTAGGAGGAGAGAGAGGGAGGGACGCGGTGCTCGAAAGGTGCGGAGGAGAAGCCCGAGCGGCGGCGTCCACCGGAGTCGGAGAAGGCGATGCCCGTGCGGTCAATTCCGGGCATCTCGCCTTGCGTGGCTCTAGGAGAAGAGAGAGAGGGAGGGACGCGACGCTCGAAAGGTGTAGAGGAGAAGATCGAGCGGCGTCGTCCACCGAAGTCAGAGAAGGCGATGCCCATGCAGTTGATTCCTAGCGTCTCGCCTTGCGTGGATTTAAGAGAAGAGGAAGAGGGAGGGACGACGAGCTCGTGGTCCTCTCCGATTCGTTGGGGTGGCCTACAGCGACGGCGACATGCTTCGGCCATGTGTGAGGAGAGGGGGGAGATTCCCAACAATTTATTTCAATTTTTTTAGGAAAGAAATTCGTAACAATTTCTTTTCTGAGAATTTATTTTTAATTAGACTGACAAGTGGGCCCCAGTATTCAGTTTCCTTGTCAATCCGTGCTCAATGTTGGATCAGTCCTTTTTACGATTTCGTTTATAAAATACTGTATATTTACGTGCTATATCGGTAAGTGGTACCATTCGGTACATTTGAGTTCGAAAGTGATAGTTTTATGCCAATCTCTCAAATTTTGTCAAAGGGGACTATGTTCCCATTTCTTTGTGAAGCACAACATCACCCTGTCAAAGGCAGAAGCTGCATGAGATTTTATTCTGTTAAAAGGGTTATTCATATTTTTTTTGAAGCTTATGAAAAAGCCGTTCCACATTCTCATTAATTAAGGACATTTTGAGCATGGATATCATTGTCGTTGTTTCTGGCTCCCTTTTACAAAATTTAGATTCCCTCAATAAAATAAAATAAAGAGAGTTTAGATTGGACCCAACTAGGCCACCCTCTACGAAGAAGGGTATCAACAGTACGCTCGGCTTTAGACAAATGATCCAACCGAAAAGCTTGCACTGAGGAAGAAACTTATCGTCCCAAAGGACGAAATCGTCAAATAGAAGACGGTGGTTACTTCTCCAATTGATTGATTCAGTCTCTTGTTCCCTTTGTCATGAAGGCTTCATGCAAGTGAATATCCCAAATGTGTGAACTCATTTTTGCTCGAAATAGGCTTTCGCCCCGTTTTATAAATAAACCAACCGTCCCAAAGAGTCATACAAAGTCGCCGAAACAGCACAAACACACTGCTGGGGCCACAGCACAACACATCCCAAAAGAAGACAGCACACACACACACGCTAGAACAAGGGCGAAGGGGGGGGGTGAGTAGAGATGACGCCACAACCCAACGCGGAGCCTCAGGGCGGCGCCGAGGCGGAGATGCGACGCGCGGCTACTAGAAGTCTGTTGATGGAGTCGTCTAGCCGCGTCCTGTCCCGCTATCTACATAATGGGTGCCACTGCTGCAAGACGGCCAAGAATTTGAAAATTGAGTCAGAAGCTCGTCTCAAGAAGAGGTGCTATGAACTTCGTAGTTCATTATGGTGAAGTTACTTATCGTGCTGGGCTTCCACCATCTAACAAGATTCGCTTGAGTTTTCACGTTTCACAACTGAAATCGTGTTTGGTCCTAGGACAACGAGTATTGCCCCAATCATGTGTTTCTTATACCGTTTATCAGATTCCGGTGCGTGTCTTAAAGTACCGTGTGCACCAACAAGGTTTGCCTACCGTTGTACATGTATTGGTGCAATGAAGTGATAATTTAGACTACTCATAGTGGGGAGTATCATATATTAGTATCATGCATATGATACTAGTCTATGATACTACCCCTCTAATGCATAGTATCATGTAGTAATATCATAGTCACATATTATTTATTGCTTTGTAGAATCCCAATATAAATATGTGTACAAGATTTAGTTGTTAATAAAATATCTAGTTTTATGTGCTATGATACTGTAACATAGGTAGATACCACTACCATCTCTTTCTTCATTAATTGTTGTGCCATATTAGATTTTTCCCAATATGGCATGCATGATACTATCTATGATACCGCCACTACGGCTAGGACTTGCTATCCGGGGGGATTTCAAAGCATTGCAGCAACTCATTTCCTACGCATGTGCTTGGTACAAGAAGAATTAAATCGCGGGGGATTACCAAGGACCGAGCTGCCAGTTGTGGAACAACACCGTAGAGGATCTGATACACGAGACGAACAAACTACCTATGCCCAGGACCAAGAGTAGAATCAAGATGCTAGGTTGCCTTGTATGGGAAGAATAAGCTTAGTAAGGCGTTGTAAACCCTTTTTGAGATAGTAAGGCTGGTTATAGTGGAGAGTAGCTAAGAATAGCAATATGGTGTTGTTAGTAGTCTATGTTATTACCTTCATAGTGGGGAGTAACATATAAGTGGTGTCATGCAAATATGCATTTATTAAGTTGTATACACATAGTGCATTGAAATATGTGATGTGATGGTAACTAAGAGTAGCTATGTTACACCTGTTGGAACGCGTAGAGATAAACAAAAACTTTTCCTACGCGGTACTTCCAACATCTAGCCGAGGTAGAAGGCCACGATGATTACCACTAGACGCGCGGTTGCGGATTATCGGTGAAGCGCGTCGGGGCAGTGCAGTCCCACGATCCGGTCCGGCCGATCCAATCCCTCGAACGTCGAAGTGCTGAACGTACAGCACCTCTGCCGGTATCCACACGTACGAGGAGGAGCTCCGACGGCAGACTGCTAGGTCTGGTGCGACGGCTGGACTGAGTGGGGCTAGGGTTCCCAACGCATGGGAGAGTGGACTAACGTGCCCGCTGGGCAACCTGCGCCCCTCTTTATATAGCGTATGGTAATGGGCTTCACAACACTTGTGGCCCATTCCCTCTGTGAGTCCGACTCACAAAACCAGTCCATTTCCGGTTCGGGTCCAACCCGACCAATACTTGCTCCCGCTCTTAAGTGTGCGACCCTGCAGGCTCATGGCGACTTGGACACGATTGGAGTCCTACTCTCAATCGATCAATCGGTAGCGGCTCCTAGCAGAACGTGCCGACTCCCAAGTTCCATTGAGTCATGACGACATACCTTTCAATGTGATATTCATCTTAGTCCTTTTTGCCTCACGATATACCTTGTCGAACTATAGACGATTTATCGTCATCCCTTAAATAGTTCAACTCTCTTCTCGATCCGTGATATGCGATTCATCTGACTAACTCTTAGTCAACCGACACAGTTAACACTTAACTGAGTCGCGCATGGCCATGCTTCCTGAATCATATCACTCGAGAGGGCCCAGAGAATATCTTTCCATTAGGAGGGGCAAAATCCCATCTTGATTATCCATATCACGCAGTTTGCTTCTCATTCGACCCGAACTTTGCCTTTATAGTTGCCTTGTCACATAACAACGTTTGACAGAACCTAAGTTGGTGATCCACAACTCGGATTGTGCGACAACATCAGGTCTAAGGATTACATTGATTGAGACATGCAAATAACGACTTGATCGTTGCATCTCAATGTGGGTCAGTCCGACTTGCTAAACTCTTTAGCCAAGTCCGTGAACGTTGGAATGGCATCACCATGCTCATGACAAGTGGAACCGTGTCATCAGCCAACACTCACATTAGTCTAGGGTGTGTGTCCAGCACAACCTTAACGACCAAGGACAATTAGTATGAACAACATGAATACATAGTTCCACAATCGAATCACATATTCAATGACATATATCAGATGTTCAAACCAAAGGACAACTTAATAACTTTATGAATACATTGGGAATTACATCATCTATGATTGCCTCTAGGGCATATTCCCAACAGACTCCCACTTGCACTAGAGTCAATCATCTTGGCATCATATGCCTAGGTGTCGGATATATACCAAATAGGGGTATATAAGATGGTAGATAAAGTGCCGGATTACCAGGGTGGCCTAAGTGGTAGTGGGCTCAGGTCCATTAGGCGGCCCAGTAGCCCGACGCACAGAAGCTGGATTCTAGAAGAACCCGGATCACGGCCCACGTGATCTGGCTTGGAGGAGAAGACGGATTCCTTGCTTTCCAAGTTACGAGTTACAGTAGTCCTCTAGGTTTCCTATTCTGTAAGCCCTAATCTGGCTATTATATAAAGCCGGACGGGAGATAGATTAAACAAGGAACGAATAACAGAGAAGCTCTACGCCAACTCGCCGAGAAGCTCATCCTCGTCGAGTAGCTTAGATCTAAACCCTCACGTTGTAACCCTGTTGACGGGCTTTAGTCCCGATTAGTGAGAAGTGCAGGAGTAGGCACGTCGTACTGTCGCGACGTACCGAACCTGGGTAAATCCTGTGTTCTGTGTTTACTACGCGATCCCGTTACCCCACGTCTCTACCGTAGTCTCATGGCACCCCCGTCTATGAAAACTACTACGATGTCTCGACAGTTGGCGCCCACCGTGGGGCAAACGACGTCAGGCGTGAAGTTCCGATCTGAGATACTTGGCGGAATCGGAAGATCAATCACTGTCGGAAGCTTGGAGTTCGACAACGACGTCGGGCGCTTCCTCGACAACGGATCCTACATACCGGCGCAAAACCACCTGGTAAGTGCCTGCGTGTTACCGATAGGATCTGCTAACATCTTTATCGGACTAACTGCAGAAGCAATGGGGTTTTGCGGTGGAAGCAAATTTATCCCACCCGCCCTATACCCAGTCGAAGATGACTATGATACCGGATTCTGCTCAGACCGCCGACAAAAAAGTGACTTACACTTCATCGGCATGGTGCAGTCCGCAGTCGCCGAAAACACGGATGACGGAAATCCCGTGCAAGAGGCAGACAACAATACACCCGTCGCAGAGACGGAAGATCCGATACCCGTCACAGAGACGGAAGACCCCACATCCACGGATGTGGAAGATCCGACATCCGTCGACAAGACGACGAACTCGGAAGCCGACTCAGTTTTAGCCGCTATCGAGGCAAGACTAGAGTCGGAAACCGGATCGGACGATTTCGATTCCGAAGATGAGGACGACTTCGAGAAGAAAGTCAAGTCCTTTCAAGAGGGATTCCATGAAGTTCTAATGGCGAAACCGGCTGATACCACGGACGCCGGCAGCCAGGAAAGCCCTAAAACCCCTCCGCCAGAGGAAGAGAGAGAAGACGGAGAAACTTCTCCGGTATTCCCCAATGTCAAGGAGATGACAGAAGATGAACCTGTCAAAAAACCTCCCTCTTCCAAGAAAAAGCACCGTGCTGCTAAGAAACTCCAATACAAAATCCGGAAGAAAAAATCAGCTGATCTCGCTGATGAAAACCTGGAAGTAGGAGATTCTAGCAGAACAAAGCCTGCAGAGAAGAAATCCAAAGAAATCACTGCTCCGCCAATGACGGAACAGTAAGAGCAAGAGCTATTGCAAACACCAGTGGGACCAGATGAACCCCCTGAGATGCTGGAAGCCAGGAGACAAGCTTTCCAACGGCAACAGCAACATCTACTCAGATCTCGGCAACATCTCCAACAAACCCATAATGACATCAAGGTCATGAAGGAAGAAATAGAGGAGTAAGAGAGAAAGAATAGATCCGCGTTAAAACCTACTAGGTTACCCGGAATCGGAAGACCGGAAGAACTGCCGCCAAACGAAAGGTTCCATAACCCATCTTGGCAAAAGCAGGTAAACGGCAAAGATGCCAAGGGCGAACCAATATACAAGACCGCAGCAGAAAACGCGGAAGCAGCGTTCGTGATTCTTAACAACGATCTGTACTCCAACGGAGAAAAACTCCAAGGGGTGTATGCTTTCCTAGGAAAAGCATTGCAACAACAACAGCGCGCCCAAGAGCGATCAGGGAGGCTGCACGATAACTCCGCCCTATGCAAAACAGCTACTTGCGCTGCTGGAGCACCTGGACCGGAAGAACCCGGGGATTCAGACAACTCAAAAGATAAAAAAGAGGATCCGAGAAAAGACAAGAAAAACCCCGACAACCGGGATGCAGCGTCTAGGACCGGATCCCATCTCCCGAAAGATGGACATAAACCCCATGATCGGGAAGGCAAAAACCGGAACGACGGCAAAATAATGCCACCTCCGAGAAACCCAGCTGAGAAAGCTGGAAGATACGATATACCTCACAGGCGTGAGAGATCCCGGACACCTCCTAAGGACAAAGAAAGGCACAGGAGCAGAACTCCGCCTAATCCAAAAGGGCGTGACCATGGAAGAGACAGAAATAACCCCGGAAAAGCGCGTTCGCGCAACAATGGAAGAGAAAGGAGCAGATCCCCTTCTGTCCATTCAGCCGGAAGATATTCTGCACACATTGACAGAGCAGAAAAGGATGATCTATACTTTGGTCCTAAGTGTTTTACTGACAGGATCCGAAGAATAACGCTGCATTCTGGCTTTGCCAAGGTCGGTCCAACGTACCAGAAATACACCGGCAGCACAAACCCGGATACCTGGCTCTCGGATTACTATACAGCCGTCCAGATCAACAATGGGACAGATTTGGAAGCTGTCAAGTTTCTTCCCCTAATGTTGCTGGACGGAGCCAGAGATTGGATCAATGGATTACCATCAAGAACTGTCGACAGCTGGGATGATATGGCTAGAGTATTCACTCAGCATTTCCGGGGAACGTACAAACGCCCGAACAGCATCAACCAGCTAAACCGTTGCACGCAATCTGAGGATGAACCATACGTGGATTTCATCTCCAGATGGACAGCAATGAAGAATAGTTGCTCTGGAGTAACTGACGTACAAGCAATGCATGCTTTCGTCAATGGCCTAAAACCCGGACTCGTACCGTTCATGGTGGGTTCCAAAAAGCACAAAGATCTCGGATCTATGCTTACAACCGCCAATGAGCACGCTGCAGCCGAAGATGACATCAGAGCAAGAGGAGGCAATATCAAATCACTGATACTTGCCAAGAAAACCCCTCGTTCTGACAAAAAAGGAACTCCAGAAACAACGACGAAACCCAAAGAGGTCAACATAGCCTTTGGAGGAGAAAAGGGAAACAAGTGGAAATGACGCAACCCAGATCCAATCAACTACACTCTAGAGGAGTGGGAAGGATTAAGTCGGAACCTTGTGTTCACCACTCGCAATTTGGGAAACCCACCCATACAAACGCGCAATGCCGGCTAAATAAGCACATGAAAGGCAGTGCAGGAGCCGGAAGTAAAGGGAAGGGTTCCAAAAGGAAACCCGCCAAACAAAAGCCAGAAGCTGACAAAGAAGACAGTGAATCGGACACTGACGAAAAAATCAAGGAACAACAGCGTAAGGGCGAACCCAAATTTCCGAGAGTCGATGGAGAAGCAATGCTAACTTTCTTAGCAACCCCGTCGGCAAAGGTGGCCAAAAGAACACTTCGAGAAATAAACGCGGTTGTTCCGGCAACCCCGAAATTCTTGAAGTACTCCAACACACCGATAATCTGGGATCAGTCTGATCATCCCGGAAATATCCCTGAACCCGGCACACAAGCTCTTGTTGTAAGCCCTATTGTTCAAAACACTAGGCTAAGAAGAGTGCTGATGGATGGAGGATCCAGCATTAATATAATGTACCTGGATACACTGAAGCATCTGAAGATTTCCGAGTCTCAGCTCAACTACAGCAACATACGCTTCCATGGCATTGTTCCTGGCAGGCAAGCACGATCCTTAGGAGAAATTTCCCTAAATGTCACCTTCGGAGATAAAGATCACTTCCGGCAGGAAAAAGTATCCTTCGAAGTAGTGCCGTTCGAAAGCGTGTATCACGCAATACTCGGACGTCCAGCTTTCGCCAAATTCATGGCAAGATCCTGTTATATCTATAACAAGCTGAAGATGCCAGGACCCAAGGGAGGAGTAATCACTATAGCCGGTGATTTCAAGCTGGCAAACGAGTTGGAAAAAGAAAACGCCCTTTGCGCTCAGAGAGTCATAGCAAAGGAAGAACTGAAGGAATTAGCCAAGGAGGTATCGCTGTCAGAAATGCCGGCAGGAAAAGAAACCCGGAAGCCAACAGACAGCTTCAAGGCGTCCGAGAATACAAGACAGGTAATCCTAGATCCCAAAGATCCGACAAAATTTGTTGTCGTAGGGACTGGGATGACTGACAAATAGGAAGGCGAGCTCATCAAGTTCCTCCGTGAGAACTGGGATATTTTTGCCTGGTGTCCAGCTGACATGCCAGGTGTACCCAGGGAACTTGCTGAGCACCAACTCAAGGTTATTCCTGGATCAAAACCCGTCAAACAAGGTCTCCGTCGATTTGACGGAAGAAGACGGAAGGCTATTGGCAAGGAAATTATCCGGCTTTTAGCAGCGGATTTCATCAAGGAAGTAATCCATACTGACTGGTCCGCAAATCCGGTATTAGTACCGAAGAAAGATACTACTGCTCTTAGAATGTGTATAGATTACACAGGTTTGAACAAGTTGTGTCCGAAAGATAGGTTCGCGCTACCGCGAATCGATCAAATAATAGACGCCACTGCAGGCTCTGAACTTTTATGCTTTTTGGATGCATACTCCGGGTACCACCAAATACGCATGAAAAAGGAAGATCAAATCAAGACTTCTTTTATAACCCCGTACGGGACGTACTATTATGTAACCATGCCGTTCGGCTTGAAGAACGCAGGTGCAACCTACCAGCGTTGCATGCAACGTTGTTTGCATAGCCAGATTGGCAAAAATGTCCATGTTTACGTGAACGATATTGTTGTCGTAACCAAGGAAAAAGATACACTCCTTGAGGATTTGCGAGAAACTTTCGAAAACTTGCGCACTTACAAAATGAAGTTGAATCCATCTAAGTGCGTATTCGGGGTTCCCTCAGGAAAACTTCTGGGTTTCATCGTTTCTCACAGAGGAATAGAAGTTAACCCAGAAAAGATCAAGGCAATCTTGAACATCACAAAACCTACCTACGTCAAAGATGTCCAAAGATTGACGGGTTCTGCCGCAGCCGTCAGCAGATTTATTAGTTGGCTAGGGGATAAAGCCTTACCACTCTACAAGCTGCTGAAAAAATCCGACAAAGTCAAGCGGATTACGAAAGCCTGGAAACGTCTAGCAAGTTATGTCCTTTTCCGTACTAAGTTCAATTCTATGTAAACATCTTTTGAGATCATGAAATAAAGTTGTCGGAATTCTGGTATCCATGTTTTTACAAGTTTATTACAGTACAAAGCATGGTTCCACCTCCTCTATTTCCCAATGATCTTCCAAAACATTCAATGTTAACCCGAATTGTGCCTGCGTGCTCGGTGTTTAAAAGCTGAATGATTTTTTCAGCCTGTTAACGGCTAAAGGAAACTTGAATTGCCTGCGTGCCCAGGTTTCGTTCAAAAAATTCCTTGTTTTCTCTAAGTACTATCTGATCGCATATATGTTGGGTTACTGGATCTAGTTAGTAAAGATGCCTTTAGCATGATCCATGTTTCCGAGTTTAAACTGATTGGTTACACCCAGTTACTCGGCATGATGATTCATATTGCTACTTGAGCCATTTCAAACACTAAGGACAGTTAAAACATATAAGCCAGAGAACTTAGAAGATAAAGGAATAATAAAATCCGAAAAACTTGCAAAGAATTTTATAATTAAGACTGCAAAAGGCAGAGTTTTCATTAATACAAATAGAAAGCATTACAATTCGAATTACATTATAAAAGTGCAGTAATGCTTCTATTGTCTATTTTTGCTATCCAGGTTTTAAAGGAAACCCTTCAAGCATCCGATTCCTCCTCGCTGCTGTCGTCCTGGGGGGCTTCAGGAACTTCTTCCTCCGGGTAATTAATGGAGAGATTCACCATGGAAGCAACCTGGGTAGCGTGGCCTTTGATTGCATCAAAGATCGCATTTCGTTGGGCTTCCGTGTATCCTTGAGGGACACCGGTGGCCACGCGCCAGGATTTTGCACCAGGGTAGTGCATACGCATTAAGCCAAGTGCCATGCGTGCACCACCCCGTGCAGCGGAGCGAAGGAAGGATTCCCTGGACTCCGCCACCTCCATGATAGAACCCGGAAGTTTTTCAACTTCCGAGAACTCCCCAGTCTTGGAGGGAAGAAACTTGTTGATCAGTTGCATGCAAGCAACCCTGATCGAAGTCCAGGTCTTTTCAAAAACTCGGATTCTTTCAATCCGAGAAAGATCTACATTATCTCCTGTTTGGTAGAAAAAACCAACCATAAAAGGTTAAGTACCAAAAAGGAAGAAAAAATACAAACTGAATGGTAAATGTATACTTAAACTTACCAACAAGTTTGTCGATCTCGGAAGTTTCCTCTTCACGCAGGCTCAGAGCAGCTTCCAGGCGTTCAATGGTGGCCCGGTCTTTCTCCGCTTGGGCGGAAGCCTGGGATTGAGAAACCCCAAGTGCTAAGTTGCTGGCTTCCAGATTTTCTTGTGCTTTCACAAGATCCTTGTGAAGCTCAACATTCTCCTTGCGGAGATATTCGGCATTGCCAGAATCTTCAGCTGCTTGCTTAGCCTGAGCCAAAGCAGCTGAAAAGAAAGGAAAAATCCGAGTTAAAAAATATTCCCGGAAAAAGTACTTAGACAAATGCCTGAATCAGAGAGTTCAGAGGAAAAATGGTTACCTGTTGCTTCCGACAGTGCGAGCTGAGATGAGGCCAGCTCTGCCTCTCTCTCTTCAAGAATAGAAAGAAGATTCCTAACTTCCTTGTTCTTGATTGAGAGCTTGTTGAAAACCGCCACGTTAATGGCTTCGGCAGTTTGCTAGAACACGGCAAGGAAAAGAATATTTAGAAAGCATTAAGGTAAAAAGCATGCATTTTATTCAATGCCTGGGGGCTAGAGATACATACCTGGCTCATGCGTTGCAAACCTGCCAAGTTCTTAGTGAACTCCTTTGCGTACTCCGCAAAGAGAGTTCCGGCCATATTTAGACCGTCATTGATGTGCTTGAAATCCTTGTCGAACTTGGGAATTTCTTCGTCGAAAGACCGAGAAGATTTTCCCGCATCCGGCGCCGCCCTTTCCCTCGTGTCAGATTCCGACACAACGAGATGGCTGGTCTCCAGTGGTTCGGTGGGGGGGTGGCAGTGCGCTCTTCCGCCATTGAGGACGATGAGTCCAGAGGAATAGCAGAAGAAGGATTGGCGCCTCGGCTGGACACGGCCTTGTGTCTTTTCAGCTTCTTTGGTTTCAGGCTGGAAGGAGCTAGGCTAAAAAACCAAAAACCCGGAAAATGTTAACTTCCCGAAGACGAAAGAAAAACTTCGACAAGTAATAAAGTAACCCGGATGAACTAACCTGGAAGTGGCGACGGGAACTCCGTCAAGGTTGATAACTTCCTCAGAGGAAGGAATCTTCTTCCGCTTACGCCCACCTGCAGCAGCGGTGCGAAGCGCGTCCAGCTCAGCCTCGGAGGCCAACTCCGAGTCTGGAAGTTCATTGATCTATTAAAAAGAAAAATCAGGGTTATGAGCAAGAAAATCCAAGAAAGAATGATAAAATTCTACCCAAATGACGGAAACATACCTTGGGAGCCGGGTTATCGGCCGTATACATTGGCCGACTTGCTTCGTATTGGTCGCGCGATGCGACCAACTGATTGATACGCTGTCGGAGCTCCTTTGCGGGCCAATCTTTGGTGGTTGTCCGCATTGGGTCCTTGGCTCCCGTGTAGTCGCAGAGAAGGCGACCACCGTGGTTGGCCAACGGCTGAATCCTTCTATTTAACCAGCAAAAGACCGTGTCCATGCCGGTCAAAGGTGGAGTGGAGGAGGTGAGCTTAGCGATGCGCCGCTTGATCCTTAGAAGATCAGGCGGCAGAACCTGGACGGCTTCCGTTCCCCAGTTATCTTGGGGAACAGCCGCAGAGTTCGAGAAAGGAGGAACCCCGATAGCCTTTGTCGAAAAAGGCACATCGGGGTGGTAAAAGAAGGAACCCGTCCAAAATTTGACGGATTCCGACGTCTTGATCTTGGGGAACCAATCTTATCTGAATCTCCGAAGAGTAAAAGAGATGGTTCCGCAAGTCGGGAGTGCGCCCTCCGAAGAGTTCCGCTTAACCCCGAAACAATACGTCCAAAAGTCTAACCTAGGTTCTAAGCCTAAGTATCCCTCAAACAAAGCCTGGAAGCCGGCCATGTAGAGGATGGAATTGGGTGGCAGGTTATGGGGCTGGATGTTGTAATGGGAGAGAATTTGAAGGAAGAAGGCGGAAGGTGGAAGGCCCATACCTCGAAGGAGATGGGAGGAGAGAAGAACTCTTTCGCCGTCTTTCGGCGTTGGTGTAGAGGCCCCAGACCGGTAGGTCCAGAACCCCTCATATGCATTCATTCACGATCCTAGAAGAACCAGTCGTGAACAACATACGTAGTTGGCATACAGAATACATCATCCATTACACGAATATAGAGTCTTACATAAATGGTCACATGACCAAGTTCTTGATAACTGTCACGCAGGACAGACATTCAAAGTAAACACAGCGGAAGACGATAAGCATAGCGTAGTAGAACCCGAGTCACGCCTCATCCTACAGGCTGCTGACTGGGAGACGATCCTAACTCGCAGGGCCATCAGCGTAGAACTCCTCCTCATAGTACTCCTCCTGAGGTGGCTCCTCGTAGTCTGATAAGTAGATACCAGGGGCGAAACCAAATGAGTACATTTGAATGTACTCAACAAGACATCCTTTATTAGCTTACAATAATGCATACATGCTTATTTTGTGGAGTGGGTAGGCCATACTTATGGTTCAGCTACCCATGACAGATAAAAGATTTGCCATGGTTGATTCTTCAAGTTTACCTCTTTGTAAACAAAATCATTTAAAGTAAGGTAGTTTTGCTCTCGTAGATATCACATATCTTGGAGGTTTTATAATTCTTTTTGGAAAAGAAAGTTTTTCTTTTCAGAAACTTTTAGTGATAGTTTCTTTCTCATCGGTATCTCACAGATACCAAGTCATTCCTCCATAGTACCTCTCAGGTACCAAAAGCCTTCCTTAAAAACCTCTTTTGAAAAGTTGACACAATACTAGCTACATGGCCATTCAACCGTCCATATCCGAGGACGCGGCTATCTCGAAATAGTTTTACTCTGCAGAGGTGTACACATTTCCACTAGATCCAGAGTCTGCCATGAACCAACCATGGACTGTTCCCAACCTATGAGAACGTCAGATAACTGGTCTTGACTATCCACTCTGTACAAGCTAGTACATGACTATCTCTTCAATTGGGGTTTCCCCTCCCTGGCAAGCCATGTCCCACACCGCCAAACAGGAGACCCAACTGCTGCATCCGGAGGGAAAGTTAATCCCACACTTTAGATGTCCCGTATACTCACTCCTAGCGACATTTCGGTTCGGAGGATCCAATCCCCTATAGCCTTTGAGATAGCACATATACTAACCCTAACAAGTTTTTAATCAAGCCCCTACCCATATTGGGGTAAAGTGGCAGTACGATAATGGTTGTCCAGCGAAGACTAGGTTATGTGTCTTTTGTAAACATTTCTCATAAAATTTCCCATCATAACAATCCTTCCGGCAGACAGGGTCTCACCCTTCCTCCGGGTTTTCCTTCCATAAGGCATTTGTTTACAAAAACACATTTTATTTAGTTCATTTAAGAACTCAAGTTTTAAGTAGGTGTATGGTATTTATATACCATTTAGTGTCTAAGGGCTTGGTAATACCAAGTTGACTATGATTATGAGTCCTTATACTAGTAGTATTAATAGTAGTAATAGGATTCACACAAAAATAGTTTTGAAGGTATAGTTTTGTAAAAACTTTCAGAAGTGAAAAGCATGCATGATAGATAATGATAAGTAGTGATACAGCAAGCATTAGGATGGCTTGCCTTGGTACAAGTGATGGTCCTGGTCCTGAAAGTAACAGGAGTTGCAATACCCTTCTTCAGCAATTCCTTCCTCCTCGTTTTCTAACGTCGTAAAAAGAAATAAGGACACACTTTCAGAACCAAGAAAGGAAAGCAATGCTACAAGCAATACATACAGCAAGCAATCAAGAAGTACCACCCAAAGTTCTCAATTTTTCCCTAAAGAAAAATTGGCATAAAAACTATAGTTGGAAAATCTGCTTTTTCCTAGTGCTTATGTGTGGCCAAAACAATGATTCTTAGTTAAGAACATTGTGGACCAGTGGGATATAGCACATGCTACTGGACAGTAGGGTGTCCCATAAAACACATTTTGATGCCTAAAAATTCCCACAACAATTCTTATGGCTAGCACACATAATTGGCTAAATTACTCAAGTAGTGAAATAAGCTCATGACAACAAGTCAACCTATTTTCCACTATGAGGTAAACATACCAGTGGGTGTTCCACTAGTAAAATGCTCACCAAGAGGTTAATAAGCCTCTGGTCACTTTTATAAAAGTGCTAAAAACAACAAACAAACACCCACAACTCCTACTCATACTAGTAGAAAATTTAGGAAAACTACTAGACTAGTTTTAGACTACACTAGCTAATGTTATGCACAAGTGTGCAAGCTTTCAGAGGCAAAATACCCCTCTAACCAGTACCATAAATGCTACTGGATATTACAAAAATAACATAAAAAACATAGCTAGGAAACAAGGAAAAATATGCTTAAAAAGCTACACCTGTGAGGAGATTTATTTCTAGTCACTCAAGTGCTACTCATGCTTTTGTGCTATTTAATAGGAAATCTACCAGAGGTGAAAACCCTAAGGAAATACTGCCACAAGTACTTTTCATCCTCTGGTTTCAATACTAAAGAGTCATAATTTTCCCTAGTGGAAAACAAGACACAAAAACATACATGAATATTCTAGTGTGAAATCTAGTCCTTAAGCATTTCTATTTTAAACCTATTTCAACCACAAACATCAAGCATCCAGAGGTGTTATAAACAAACTAACAGCACCTAAGTGGTACTGGTTCCATGGAAAACAATCTAGCAACTAGCCTAAAGATTCATTTAAATATCTACTCAAAACATACATAAAAATCTAGCTATTAGCAAGACATATGCATGGAAAACTAGTTCTAAAATGCTACCATTCAAACCATTTATTCTAACATGCTCATATAACTTGTATACATAATAACCACAATGGAAAACAACATAACAAGCAAGATCACATCATTTGCAACTCACAAAAGTAACATACAAAGCAAGATCTATAATAAAAAAAATAGACAGAAAGTAACCAAAACTTGTTCTGTCTCTCTAAAATTTTCTGTGGCTCCAAAAAGTAAATCCTTCTAGGATGTGATAGTCCTTACCACTACAAAGCCTCTCCAACTTGCCTCACTCAAAAATAATATCCCAAACTCCCTCTAAAAATCATGGAATAGCCCACTGATGTTTTACCAAAATGGATGGCATTTCCAAATGGTAACTCACCTTGATGCAAACTAAAATTCTATGGGTAGGTATTTGAAAGGGCTTTCCAAAACAGTTGAGTTTGCTCAAAAAGGTTTTGTATTGTTGAAGTTCTATTCATTTCCATTTTTAGGGTACTGTCTGGCATATGATTTTTAGAAAAATCATAAAAACTCAAAACAAGTTTCTGCCAGTGGGATATGGTTGCAATTTTGTATGCCTAGTAGCACAAAAATTAGCAAGGCAAAATAAATTTATATGCTACCTTTTCTAAGCCTAAAGCTAACACCTAAATTAATCTGCCAGAAAAAGGTATTTTTGTTTTTAACCTAAAACTGCCCAACGGGCCAGATCCGCAGCGCGCGGCCCAGTTAACGCGGGGCGCAGCCCGCGAGCACGCGCGCGCGCGCGAAATGCACGGTTCAAAGGGGGCCGTCGATTCGCAGATCGACGGTCCCTGTTCTTTCTTCCTCCCCGCGCTTCCCTCCTCTCTCTCTCTCTCGACCCGCGGACGAACACGTCACGGGCGCGCACGGCACGGGCTAGTGGCTCACCTAGGGGGGCTGTGGAGCGGTGGGCGACGGCGGTGGGGTTGTGGGGTGCCGGTGGCGCGGCGTTGGCGAGGATGGAGCTCTCCACGTCCGCCTCCTCTCTGCGACGGCGAAGCGGGCACGGCGACGACGGCGCGGGGCAACCTGCAAACGAGGGAGGGCAGGGGGATGTCAGGGAGGTGCGCTAGCTCCAGGGGGTCGCAAAGGAAGAGAAACGAGGGTGGGAGGTGCGGTGATCGCGGCTGCCACCTCGAGCCCGATCTGCTCGGCCTGGGAATGGGCGCGGCTCGCCTCGCTTGCAGAGAGCGAGTGAGCAAGCGAGAGGGCTATGGGGTGGTTGAGTGCGGCGAGGAGAGCGTGCTGGCGAGAGGGTTTGGCCACTAGGGCTTTGTAGGCACGAGGCCAAGGTGGGGGTGCTCGGGTACCTTGGCATGGGCATGCCCTTGCCCTTTGGGGTTTCTCCAAGGTTGGCCATGGTTCCAATTGGCTCCAAGGGGTCAAGCCAGTACCATATGGTGAGCTAGGCCACAGCAAGGGTCAAGGTATGGGCAAAAGAAAAGAATAACACTATTTCAACCACTCTAATGACATCACATATTAGTCAAAAGCCACCTCAGTTTTCTCCCTTCCTATCCAGCCAAAAAGGGATCCAATGCCACCTTCTAGAAGGTTACTAACATGGTTTTCGAATTGGCAAGGTGGCCTGGCTTGGATCAGTGCACAAAAGCTAAAAACATCAAGTCCAAAAGTGTATTCACTGTTCTGTCAGAAAAATTCAGTTAGGCAGTGTTTCTGAATTTTTCTAAGTGCTGGAAAAGCAGACAGAGATAGCAAAAGTTGGTCTTGTTTTCACCAAGCAAACCAGCTCTAAAATGAGTGATTTAAAATGCTCAACAAAGAACAACTATCCAAGTTTCAGATCCAACCATTTGATTTGAAAAAAGATGGGTTTATGGCTCTGAAAATAAATGGCAAAGTAGGTACATTCTCTGTTTTTAAAATGCTCAGATTTCTGTCTTAACAAGATGGCTCAAAAACCATCTTGGCATTGTGTGTTAATTTTCTTTGTAGGTTTTTTCCAAGAGTGTAGTTTTGTTGTACTCATATCAGAGAGTAGTTTTGATCAAAGAAAAACCCTAATTGGATAATCCTTGTGATGGAAAACAAGGGTTGAAAACAGCTACTTGGCTGTTTTTCAGGGCAAAAATTATATTGGAAAATCTAATGGAATCTTTTCCAATTAATTTTAATTAAAGTTCAAGATGATTCCCAAACATTAATAACACATTTTCAAGTTGAAACAAAGGGTCACCTCAAGTCTTGAAAAATAATCTCATAAGAGCCTTAGTGGAAAACATGGGAAAACAATTATAAAGCAATGTGTTTCTTAGGAGAAAAACTCCTCAAGTGAGTGAAAAGAAACACACCACTAATATTGCATAGATAAACATCAGTACACAACATGTTGTCCACTTAATTGCATTACAAAGGTCTTAAGAGACTTGCTAAAATACTATTATACAAGTGCTTAAAAACAGGGATGTGACAAATCTCCCCCCCTTAAAAGAATCTCGTCCCGAGATTCGCGGGTCTAGGCTTTAAGAAAATCAGGGAACTCCTTCCTGATATCATCCTCACGCTCCCAGGTAGCTTCTTCCTCAGAGTGATTGGTCCACTGAATCTTAAGGAATTTTATAGCCCGCCTCCTGGTAGCACGCACAATTTCCTCGAGAACCCGCAGGGGTCTATCACGATAAGTCAAATCATCATTTATGTCAATGGTCCTGAAATCCACGTCTTGATACGAGAGATCTTTCTCCGGTACTTGCAGACATTTCCGGAGCAATGACACATGGAAAACATTGTGAAAAGCAGATAGCTCCCCAGGTAATTCTAACTGATAAGAAACTTCGCCACGACGTGCCAAGATCTTAAAAGGGCCAATATACCTGGGGGCCAGCTTTCCTTTGACATGGAAACGCTGCATCCCTTTGAGTGGCGTAACACGAAGGTACACGAAATCTCCAATGCTGAAAGAGACATCACGACGCTTCGTATCAGCATAACTCTTCTGACGAGATTGAGCTGTCTTTAAACGTTCCCGAATAAGTTGGACTTGCTCCTCTGCAGCCTTCAAAGTGTCCACACCAAAAACCTGACTGTCTCCAGTCTCAGTCCAATTTAAAGGTGTACGGCATTTACGTCCATACAGAGCTTCAAAAGGGGCCATTTGCAAACTAGACTGATAACTGTTGTTGTAAGAAAACTCTGCGAAGGGCAGACAGTCTTCCCATTTAATTCCATAGGACAACACACAAGCACGGAGCATGTCCTCCAGAATTTGGTTCACACGCTCTGTTTGTCCATCAGTCTGCGGGTGATATGCTGTGCTAAAAGCTAGTTTGGTTCCCAAACTCTCGTGCAACTTCTTCCAAAACCTAGATGTGAACTGTGTACCTCGATCAGATACAATCCTGCTTGGGACTCCGTGTAGGCTGACTATCCGAGAAATGTAAAGATCCGCAAGCTGATCTCCACGATAGGTTGTCCGGACAGGAATAAAGTGAGCAACTTTTGTGAGCCTGTCCACGACAACCCATATAGAATCATTTCCTCGGCTGGACCTAGGAAGTCCAGTGATGAAGTCCATTCCCACTTCATCCCATTTCCAAACAGGCACTTGCAATGGTTGGAGCAATCCAGCGGGACGCTGGTGCCCGGCTTTTACTTGCTGGCAGACATGGCACTTGGCTACAAATGAAGCAATCTCTCGCTTCATTCCATGCCACCAGAATCTCTCTTTCAGGTCTTGATACATCTTTGTTCCTCCAGGATGGATAGAATACATGGTCTCATGAGCTTCGACCATGATGGTCTGCTTGAGATCAGATTCAGAGGGAACACAAATACGGCCTTCATACCATAATCCCCCATCCTCATCGATGGTAAACCCAGCAACCTTTTCCTTCTCCATGCGGGCTTTAATCCCATCAATACTTTTTTGGCCTTTCTGCGCTTCTTTGATTTGGTCAACCAGGGTCGGTTTAAGCTCTATGGCGTCTAACATGCCATAGCTGACCACTTCAATGCCAAGCTGGTCCAGCTCTTTCCACAACTCGGGTTTCCTTACTAAAATCATAGCATTTAGAGAGGCCGGCTCTCGACTAAGAGCGTCTGCCACCACATTTGCCTTTCCAGGGTGATAATGAATACTCAGATCATAATCTTTAATGAGCTCAATCCAGCGGCGCTGCCTCATGTTGAGCTCACGTTGAGTAAAGATATACTTTAAACTCTTATGATCCGTGTAAATTTCCACTCGCCTTCCCATAAGAAAGTGCCGCCATGTCTTGAGAGCATGAACAACGGCAGCAAGCTCTAAGTCATGAGTGGGATAATTCAACTCGTGGGGTCTTAACTGGCGGGATATGAAAGATATCACCTTCCCTTCTTGCATAAGCACGCTTCCAAGACCAAGCTTAGAAGCGTCACAATATACGTCGAAATTCTTGGTGACATCTGGCATTATAAGGATTGGGGCAGACACCAGTCGGTGCTTCAACTCATTGAAACTTTCTTCACACTTGTCCGTCCATAGGAACTTGCTATCCTTCTTGAGCAACTGGGTGAGGGGTCTGGCTATACTCGAGAATCCCTGAACAAACTTGCGGTAATATCCTGCCAAACCCAGAAAGGATCTGACTTCAGTCTGGTTGGTCGGAGCAGCACGCTTCTCCACAGACTGAACTAGAGCAGGGTCAACAGATATTCCTCCCGCAGATACTACATGTCCAAGAAATCCGACTTCCGTCAACCAGAATTGACATTTACTAAACTTAGCATACAGTTGATGCTCACGAAGTGTTCCGAGCACAAGTCTCAGATGTTCTTCGTGTTCTTCCTCACTCCTCGAATATATAAGAATGTCGTCAATAAACACCACGACAAACTTGTCTAGAAAATCCATGAATACCTTATTCATGAGATTCATGAAATAGGCAGGGGCATTGGTTAGACCAAAGGACATTACGGTGTATTCATACAGCCCGTAACGAGTGGTGAAAGCAGTCTTGGGGATATCAGTATCACGGACTTTCAATTGATGATAACCAGTCCGAAGGTCAATCTTGGAGAAGATTACAGCCCCATTCAACTGGTCAAACAAGTCTTCAATTTTGGGCAACGGGTATTTGTTCTTGATGGTAACATCATTTAACTTGCGGTAGTCCACACATAAACGAGTGGTACCGTCCCGTTTTCCCACAAAAATGATCGGAGATCCCCAGGGCGATGCACTAGGGCGAATCAATCCCTTCCTTAACATGTCTTCCAGTTGAGTCTTCAACTCATCTAATTCCTTCGGGTTCATCCGATACGGCTTCTGTGCTATGGGTCCAGTTCCGGGCACTAACTCAATCACAAACTCGATATCCCGATCAGGGGGCATACCGGGTAATTCTTCAGGAAAAACATCCGGGTATTCGCAAACTACCGGGACTTCCTCAAGGGCAGGTTGGGCTATACCAGTGTGGCAGTGAACTTGTGACGAGGGTCGGGTTGCAGTGTACGCAACCTTTTCCCCATCCTCTGAGATCATTTCAATAGATTTCTTAGTGCAATCGATAACTCCCTTATACTTGGCCATCCAGTTCATACCGAGTACCACTTCTATCCCTTTGGATCCCAGCACTATAAGATCAGCATGAAAAGTTTTCCCTTGAATTTCTACTGGTACCTCATTGCAAACTAGGTTGGCTTTAGTACTATCCCCAGGTATTTGTACTAACATAGGGTTGTGCATACGGGAATGCTTCATACCACTTTTCTCAGCAAACGGTTTAGTGACAAAGGAATGTGATGCACCAGAATCAAACAGTACTGCGGCTGGTACCGAGTTGACAGGAAACATACCCATCACCATGTCTGGTGCCTCCTGAGCTTCTGCAGCATTGATATGGTTCAGGTGTCCCTTCATCCTATTCTGCCGTCCAGTGGAAGGACCATGGTTCATCTTGGTTGCAGCAGGCTGGACTGGAGCAGTAGCTTTGTTGGGGCACTCGCGAGCGAAGTGACCCTCATTTCCACAGGCAAAGCAACCTCCAGAAGGCTTTGAGCTTGGGTTTGGTTTGGGAGCATTGTTGGTGTGGTTCCCATTTCCTCCATTGTTACCTCCATAGCGGTTTCCATGATTATTCCCAGAGTGATTACCATGGTTACCACCATAGCTGTTTCCTCCGTACCTTGGTGCATACGGTGCAGGGTGATTGTAGTTGTTGGGCCTTGGTGCATAGTTGTGGCTGGGGCGGGGTGCATAAGCAGGCGCCTTGTGGGTTGGTGGCCTCGCATACGGAGTGTTGCGAGTCCTCTGAGCACTAGGCCCTCCATGAGCAGTCATCTTTCTCTTGCGGTTATCATCAGCAGATTTCCGCTTGTGCTCCAGCACCATAGCGGCATTAGCAAGAGTCTCCATGTCCTGGAATGGAACCACTACTAGAGAGCACTGGAGCTCATCATCCAGCCCATTTAAGAACCTCTCCTTCTTCTTAGCATCAGTATTAATATCATCCTGTGCATACCGGGACAGAGTAGTGAAATTCTCCCAGTATTCAGACACCGGCATACTTCCCTGCTTCAGATTTAGAAACTTCTCCCGCATAAGTGCCATCATTCCCTGGGGAATGTGATACTTGCGGAACCTTGCAGAGAATTCCTCCCAGGTGAACACGTGACCAGCAGCAACAGTCTCACGTGTAGTTTCCCACCAGGTCCTGGCAGGACCAGCGAGAAAATGGGAGGCCAACAGGACCTTATCATTCTCATCAACCGAAGCAACTTCCAGCTTGTTTGCAATGGTGCGGAGCCAGTCGTCAGCATCGAGAGGCTCCACAATCCTGGTGAAAACTGGGGGGTTGGTGTGCTGAAAGTCTCTCAGTCTCGAGCGAGCACCATTTCCATTGCCATTGCCATTATTGTTGGCGGCAGCAGCTAGCTGTTGCAGAGCGGTAATGGTAGCTGCACTCTCATCTCGGCTGGCCTGGCGATCTTCCATCAGTAGGGCCAACATCGCCTCCACTGTGGGTGGTGGTGGCGGTGGGGGTTCGCGACGGGGTGCCATGCTGAAGTGAAACATGTGTAAGTCTAAGAAATAAATTCTTGTTTTTGAAAACCCAGTACCTTAATATTTAAACAAAAGGAATACTAGCGATATGTTTCAAAAACAAGAGCGGGGCAGTCGCAAACTTGAATGAAATGAACGCAAAGTAGTGACAATCAACAGAAAACCAAGCCAAACATTTCATTCATCACCATAATTAAACAGAGTTCCTTACATTACACACACACATCACAAGCCATATCATACAAGGAAGGCTTCATCGAGCTACAGGGGGTGCGATTGGTGGGGTCATCGCAAGGCTACTACTAGCAAACTATCTAGCAAAACGATCTAGCATACCTAACTAGTATCTAGACCAGCACCATGTGCTAAGGGTGAGAAGGCAGCGACTACACAGAGTCGTCGCTGTCCCCAACGTCGAAGATACGCTCCTCAGGGTCCTCCTCCTCCTCGTCAAACAGGTCATCATCATCCTGCTCGCTAGCCTCGCTCATATCCATCCCCTCTAAGTCGGAGGGAACATCCTCAATAGGCAGAAGATCCTCAATCTCCCTGTGGAGCTCTGCGGCCTCCTCCTCCAGCTCCTCTACGGCAGCGTCTCTCGTGGCTATGTCGTCACGAGCTATCTGAAGTCTGCCGCGCAGAACGGCGTTAGCCCCCTCCAGGGCCGTCAGTCTAGTGGTGAGGCGTGCACGGCCAAGGCGGGTGGCCCTCAGCTGCCTCCGTAAGGCACGGTGCCTCGCGGTAGTAGCCTCCAACTGCTCCCTCAGCTGGGACAACTGCTGAGCCAGAGCTCCACTCTCCTCCTGGCTGTCGTGAAGCTCAGCCCTCAGCTCGTCAGTCTCGGCTATCAGTGTTTGGTGCACCAATATGCCGTGGAGGGTGTCAAGACGCTGGTCGTCTAGCCTGGTCTGAGTGCGGTGTAACAGAATCTCCATCTCGTCCAAGTGTGGACCAACAGTGGTAAAGTCTGGCTCAACAGGAAGTGGTATGCCATCCTCATCACGTCTCCCAATCAGCTCGAACCGGGAACCGATGAACATATACTCCCCGATGTGCGCCAGACGTGCTACTGACTCCTGTATCACGCGCACCGCAGCCTCGTTCCAAGAACGATCAACAGCACGGTACACGTAGGCCTCCACTGTCGGGCTAGCCAGAGGTGCGCGGATAGTGACCTCCGCGTACCAGTCTCCCTCCAGAGGTGCCCCGACAACTAGTCCTCCTCGCAGCTCCGGAAGTGGCCGTCCCAACACAGTAGCCATAGATACTAGCCTCTCCTCGAAAAGGAAAGACTCGCCACGTGGACGTCCCAACTGAAAAGCCACGGTGATGTCCACGTCCATCTACACAAAATTTTAAGTAGCTTAAGTTAGATACAGGTGTGCAAAGTTTTAGGTTCATGCAAGAAATAACCTTAATGCAAGTAGAGTCTAACCCAGAGAGGTGGTGGGATATAGGGAATAGTTTTATACTTAGTCATATATCCAATATTTTTGTATTAGTAACTTAGATTATCGGAGTATACACTAACGTCCATGCTAACTAAGGTCTCCTAGAGTCAGGATGGCTCTGATACCAACTTTGTAGAGGCCCCAGACCGGTAGGTCCAGAACCCCTCATATGCATTCATTCACGATCCCAGAAGAACCAGTCGTGAACAACATACGTAGTTGGCATACAGAATACATCATCCATTACACGAATATAGAGTCTTACATAAATGGTCACATGACCAAGTTCTTGATAACTGTCACGCAGGACAGACATTCAAAGTAAACACAGCGGAAGACGATAAGCATAGCGTAGTAGAACCCGAGTCACGCCTCATCCTACAGGCTGCTGACTGGGAGACGATCCTAACTCGCAGGGCCATCAGCGTAGAACTCCTCCTCATAGTACTCCTCCTGAGGTGGCTCCTCGTAGTCTGATAAGTAGATACCAGGGGCGAAACCAAATGAGTACATTTGAATGTACTCAACAAGACATCCTTTATTAGCTTACAATAATGCATACATGCTTATTTTGTGGAGTGGGTAGGCCATACTTATGGTTCAGCTACCCATGACAGATAAAAGATTTGCCATGGTTGATTCTTCAAGTTTACCTCTTTGTAAACAAAATCATTTAAAGTAAGGTAGTTCTGCTCTCGTAGATATCACATATCTTGGAGGTTTTATAATTCTTTTTGGAAAAGAAAGTTTTTCTTTTCAGAAACTTTTAGTAGTAGTTTCTTTCTCATCGGTATCTCACAGATACCAAGTCATTCCTCCATAGTACCTCTCAGGTACCAAAAGCCTTCCTTAAAAACCTCTTTTGAAAAGTTGACACAATACTAGCTACATGGCCATTCAACCGTCCATATCCGAGGACGCGGCTATCTCGAAATAGTTTTACTCTGCAGAGGTGTACACATTTCCACTAGATCCAGAGTCTGCCATGAACCAACCATGGACTGTTCCCAACCTATGAGAACGTCAGATAACTGGTCTTGACTATCCACTCTGTACAAGCTAGTACATGACTATCTCTTCAATTGGGGTTTCCCCTCCCTGGCAAGCCATGTCCCACACCGCCAAACAGGAGACCCAACTGCTGCATCCGGAGGGAAAGTTAATCCCACACTTTAGATGTCCCGTATACTCACTCCTAGCGACATTTCGGTTCGGAGGATCCAATCCCCTATAGCCTTTGAGATAGCACATATACTAACCCTAACAAGTTTTTAATCAAGCCCCTACCCATATTGGGGTAAAGTGGCAGTACGATAATGGTTGTCCAGCGAAGACTAGGTTATGTGTCTTTTGTAAACATTTCTCATAAAATTTCCCATCATAACAATCCTTCCGGCAGACAGGGTCTCACCCTTCCTCCGGGTTTTCCTTCCATAAGGCATTTGTTTACAAAAACACATTTTATTTAGTTCATTTAAGAACTCAAGTTTTAAGTAGGTGTATGGTATTTATATACCATTTAGTGTCTAAGGGCTTGGTAATACCAAGTTGACTATGATTATGAGTCCTTATACTAGTAGTATTAATAGTAGTAATAGGATTCACACAAAAATAGTTTTGAAGGTATAGTTTTGTAAAAACTTTCAGAAGTGAAAAGCATGCATGATAGATAATGATAAGTAGTGATACAGCAAGCATTAGGATGGCTTGCCTTGGTACAAGTGATGGTCCTGGTCCTGAAAGTAACAGGAGTTGCAATACCCTTCTTCAGCAATTCCTTCCTCCTCGTTTTCTAACGTCGTAAAAAGAAATAAGGACACACTTTCAGAACCAAGCAAGGAAAGCAATGCTACAAGCAATACATACAGCAAGCAATCAAGAAGTACCACCCAAAGTTCTCAATTTTTCCCTAAAGAAAAATTGGCATAAAAACTATAGTTGGAAAATCTGCTTTTTCCTAGTGCTTATGTGTGGCCAAAACAATGATTCTTAGTTAAGAACATTGTGGACCAGTGGGATATAGCACATGCTACTGGACAGTAGGGTGTCCCATAAAACACATTTTGATGCCTAAAAATTCCCACAACAATTCTTATGGCTAGCACACATAATTGGCTAAATTACTCAAGTAGTGAAATAAGCTCATGACAACAAGTCAACCTATTTTCCACTATGAGGTAAACATACCAGTGGGTGTTCCACTAGTAAAATGCTCACCAAGAGGTTAATAAGCCTCTGGTCACTTTTATAAAAGTGCTAAAAACAACAAACAAACACCCACAACTCCTACTCATACTAGTAGAAAATTTAGGAAAACTACTAGACTAGTTTAGACTACACTAGCTAATGTTATGCACAAGTGTGCAAGCTTTCAGAGGCAAAATACCCCTCTAACCAGTACCATAAATGCTACTGGATATTACAAAAATAACATAAAAAACATAGCTAGGAAACAAGGAAAAATATGCTTAAAAAGCTACACCTGTGAGGAGATTTATTTCTAGTCACTCAAGTGCTACTCATGCTTTTGTGCTATTTAATAGGAAATCTACCAGAGGTGAAAACCCTAAGGAAATACTGCCACAAGTACTTTTCATCCTCTGGTTTCAATACTAAAGAGTCATAATTTTCCCTAGTGGAAAACAAGACACAAAAACATACATGAATATTCTAGTGTGAAATCTAGTCCTTAAGCATTTCTATTTTAAACCTATTTCAACCACAAACATCAAGCATCCAGAGGTGTTATAAACAAACTAACAGCACCTAAGTGGTACTGGTTCCATGGAAAACAATCTAGCAACTAGCCTAAAGATTCATTTAAATATCTACTCAAAACATACATAAAAATCTAGCTATTAGCAAGACATATGCATGGAAAACTAGTTCTAAAATGCTACCATTCAAACCATTTATTCTAACATGCTCATATAACTTGTATACATAATAACCACAATGGAAAACAACATAACAAGCAAGATCACATCATTTGCAACTCACAAAAGTAACATACAAAGCAAGATCTATAATAAAAAAATAGACAGAAAGTAACCAAAACTTGTTCTGTCTCTCTAAAATTTTCTGTGGCTCCAAAAAGTAAATCCTTCTAGGATGTGATAGTCCTTACCACTACAAAGCCTCTCCAACTTGCCTCACTCAAAAATAATATCCCAAACTCCCTCTAAAAATCATGGAATAGCCCACTGATGTTTTACCAAAATGGATGGCATTTCCAAATGGTAACTCACCTTGATGCAAACTAAAATTCTACTGGTAGGTATTTGAAAGGGCTTTCCAAAACAGTTGAGTTTGCTCAAAAAGGTTTTGTATTGTTGAAGTTCTATTCATTTCCATTTTTAGGGTACTGTCTGGCATATGATTTTTAGAAAAATCATAAAAACTCAAAACAAGTTTCTGCCAGTGGGATATGGTTGCAATTTTGTATGCCTAGTAGCACAAAAATTAGCAAGGCAAAATAAATTTATATGCTACCTTTTCTAAGCCTAAAGCTAACACCTAATTAATCTGCCAGAAAAAGGTATTTTTGTTTTTAACCTAAAACTGCCCAACGGGCCAGATCCGCAGCGCGCGGCCCAGTTAACGCGGGGCGCAGCCCGCGAGCACGCGCGCGCGCGCGAAATGCACGGTTCAAAGGGGGCCGTCGATTCGCAGATCGACGGTCCCTGTTCTTTCTTCCTCCCCGCGCTTCCCTCCTCTCTCTCTCTCTCGACCCGCGGACGAACACGTCACGGGCGCGCACGGCACGGGCTAGTGGCTCACCTAGGGGGGCTGTGGAGCGGTGGGCGACGGCGGTGGGGTTGTGGGGTGCCGGTGGCGCGGCGTTGGCGAGGATGGAGCTCTCCACGTCCGCCTCCTCTCTGCGACGGCGAAGCGGGCACGGCGACGACGGCGCGGGGCAACCTGCAAACGAGGGAGGGCAGGGGGATGTCAGGGAGGTGCGCTAGCTCCAGGGGGTCGCAAAGGAAGAGAAACGAGGGTGGGAGGTGCGGTGATCGCGGCTGCCACCTCGAGCCCGATCTGCTCGGCCTGGGAATGGGCGCGGCTCGCCTCGCTTGCAGAGAGCGAGTGAGCAAGCGAGAGGGCTATGGGGTGGTTGAGTGCGGCGAGGAGAGCGTGCTGGCGAGAGGGTTTGGCCACTAGGGCTTTGTAGGCACGAGGCCAAGGTGGGGGTGCTCGGGTACCTTGGCATGGGCATGCCCTTGCCCTTTGGGGTTTCTCCAAGGTTGGCCATGGTTCCAATTGGCTCCAAGGGGTCAAGCCAGTACCATATGGTGAGCTAGGCCACAGCAAGGGTCAAGGTATGGGCAAAAGAAAAGAATAACACTATTTCAACCACTCTAATGACATCACATATTAGTCAAAAGCCACCTCAGTTTTCTCCCTTCCTATCCAGCCAAAAAGGGATCCAATGCCACCTTCTAGAAGGTTACTAACATGGTTTTCGAATTGGCAAGGTGGCCTGGCTTGGATCAGTGCACAAAAGCTAAAAACATCAAGTCCAAAAGTGTATTCACTGTTCTGTCAGAAAAATTCAGTTAGGCAGTGTTTCTGAATTTTTCTAAGTGCTGGAAAAGCAGACAGAGATAGCAAAAGTTGGTCTTGTTTTCACCAAGCAAACCAGCTCTAAAATGAGTGATTTAAAATGCTCAACAAAGAACAACTATCCAAGTTTCAGATCCAACCATTTGATTTGAAAAAAGATGGGTTTATGGCTCTGAAAATAAATGGCAAAGTAGGTACATTCTCTGTTTTTAAAATGCTCAGATTTCTGTCTTAACAAGATGGCTCAAAAACCATCTTGGCATTGTGTGTTAATTTTCTTTGTAGGTTTTTTCCAAGAGTGTAGTTTTGTTGTACTCATATCAGAGAGTAGTTTTGATCAAAGAAAAACCCTAATTGGATAATCCTTGTGATGGAAAACAAGGGTTGAAAACAGCTACTTGGCTGTTTTTCAGGGCAAAAATTATATTGGAAAATCTAATGGAATCTTTTCCAATTAATTTTAATTAAAGTTCAAGATGATTCCCAAACATTAATAACACATTTTCAAGTTGAAACAAAGGGTCACCTCAAGTCTTGAAAAATAATCTCATAAGAGCCTTAGTGGAAAACATGGGAAAACAATTATAAAGCAATGTGTTTCTTAGGAGAAAAACTCCTCAAGTGAGTGAAAAGAAACACACCACTAATATTGCATAGATAAACATCAGTACACAACATGTTGTCCACTTAATTGCATTACAAAGGTCTTAAGAGACTTGCTAAAATACTATTATACAAGTGCTTAAAAACAGGGATGTGACAAATCTCCCCCCCTTAAAAGAATCTCGTCCCGAGATTCGCGGGTCTAGGCTTTAAGAAAATCAGGGAACTCCTTCCTGATATCATCCTCACGCTCCCAGGTAGCTTCTTCCTCAGAGTGATTGGTCCACTGAATCTTAAGGAATTTTATAGCCCGCCTCCTGGTAGCACGCACAATTTCCTCGAGAACCCGCAGGGGTCTATCACGATAAGTCAAATCATCATTTATGTCAATGGTCCTGAAATCCACGTCTTGATACGAGAGATCTTTCTCCGGTACTTGCAGACATTTCCGGAGCAATGACACATGGAAAACATTGTGAAAAGCAGATAGCTCCCCAGGTAATTCTAACTGATAAGAAACTTCGCCACGACGTGCCAAGATCTTAAAAGGGCCAATATACCTGGGGGCCAGCTTTCCTTTGACATGGAAACGCTGCATCCCTTTGAGTGGCGTAACACGAAGGTACACGAAATCTCCAATGCTGAAAGAGACATCACGACGCTTCGTATCAGCATAACTCTTCTGACGAGATTGAGCTGTCTTTAAACGTTCCCGAATAAGTTGGACTTGCTCCTCTGCAGCCTTCAAAGTGTCCACACCAAAAACCTGACTGTCTCCAGTCTCAGTCCAATTTAAAGGTGTACGGCATTTACGTCCATACAGAGCTTCAAAAGGGGCCATTTGCAAACTAGACTGATAACTGTTGTTGTAAGAAAACTCTGCGAAGGGCAGACAGTCTTCCCATTTAATTCCATAGGACAACACACAAGCACGGAGCATGTCCTCCAGAATTTGGTTCACACGCTCTGTTTGTCCATCAGTCTGCGGGTGATATGCTGTGCTAAAAGCTAGTTTGGTTCCCAAACTCTCGTGCAACTTCTTCCAAAACCTAGATGTGAACTGTGTACCTCGATCAGATACAATCCTGCTTGGGACTCCGTGTAGGCTGACTATCCGAGAAATGTAAAGATCCGCAAGCTGATCTCCACGATAGGTTGTCCGGACAGGAATAAAGTGAGCAACTTTTGTGAGCCTGTCCACGACAACCCATATAGAATCATTTCCTCGGCTGGACCTAGGAAGTCCAGTGATGAAGTCCATTCCCACTTCATCCCATTTCCAAACAGGCACTTGCAATGGTTGGAGCAATCCAGCGGGACGCTGGTGCCCGGCTTTTACTTGCTGGCAGACATGGCACTTGGCTACAAATGAAGCAATCTCTCGCTTCATTCCATGCCACCAGAATCTCTCTTTCAGGTCTTGATACATCTTTGTTCCTCCAGGATGGATAGAATACATGGTCTCATGAGCTTCGACCATGATGGTCTGCTTGAGATCAGATTCAGAGGGAACACAAATACGGCCTTCATACCATAATCCCCCATCCTCATCGATGGTAAACCCAGCAACCTTTTCCTTCTCCATGCGGGCTTTAATCCCATCAATACTTTTTTGGCCTTTCTGCGCTTCTTTGATTTGGTCAACCAGGGTCGGTTTAAGCTCTATGGCGTCTAACATGCCATAGCTGACCACTTCAATGCCAAGCTGGTCCAGCTCTTTCCACAACTCGGGTTTCCTTACTAAAATCATAGCATTTAGAGAGGCCGGCTCTCGACTAAGAGCGTCTGCCACCACATTTGCCTTTCCAGGGTGATAATGAATACTCAGATCATAATCTTTAATGAGCTCAATCCAGCGGCGCTGCCTCATGTTGAGCTCACGTTGAGTAAAGATATACTTTAAACTCTTATGATCCGTGTAAATTTCCACTCGCCTTCCCATAAGAAAGTGCCGCCATGTCTTGAGAGCATGAACAACGGCAGCAAGCTCTAAGTCATGAGTGGGATAATTCAACTCGTGGGGTCTTAACTGGCGGGATATGAAAGATATCACCTTCCCTTCTTGCATAAGCACGCTTCCAAGACCAAGCTTAGAAGCGTCACAATATACGTCGAAATTCTTGGTGACATCTGGCATTATAAGGATTGGGGCAGACACCAGTCGGTGCTTCAACTCATTGAAACTTTCTTCACACTTGTCCGTCCATAGGAACTTGCTATCCTTCTTGAGCAACTGGGTGAGGGGTCTGGCTATACTCGAGAATCCCTGAACAAACTTGCGGTAATATCCTGCCAAACCCAGAAAGGATCTGACTTCAGTCTGGTTGGTCGGAGCAGCACGCTTCTCCACAGACTGAACTAGAGCAGGGTCAACAGATATTCCTCCCGCAGATACTACATGTCCAAGAAATCCGACTTCCGTCAACCAGAATTGACATTTACTAAACTTAGCATACAGTTGATGCTCACGAAGTGTTCCGAGCACAAGTCTCAGATGTTCTTCGTGTTCTTCCTCACTCCTCGAATATATAAGAATGTCGTCAATAAACACCACGACAAACTTGTCTAGAAAATCCATGAATACCTTATTCATGAGATTCATGAAATAGGCAGGGGCATTGGTTAGACCAAAGGACATTACGGTGTATTCATACAGCCCGTAACGAGTGGTGAAAGCAGTCTTGGGGATATCAGTATCACGGACTTTCAATTGATGATAACCAGTCCGAAGGTCAATCTTGGAGAAGATTACAGCCCCATTCAACTGGTCAAACAAGTCTTCAATTTTGGGCAACGGGTATTTGTTCTTGATGGTAACATCATTTAACTTGCGGTAGTCCACACATAAACGAGTGGTACCGTCCCGTTTTCCCACAAAAATGATCGGAGATCCCCAGGGCGATGCACTAGGGCGAATCAATCCCTTCCTTAACATGTCTTCCAGTTGAGTCTTCAACTCATCTAATTCCTTCGGGTTCATCCGATACGGCTTCTGTGCTATGGGTCCAGTTCCGGGCACTAACTCAATCACAAACTCGATATCCCGATCAGGGGGCATACCGGGTAATTCTTCAGGAAAAACATCCGGGTATTCGCAAACTACCGGGACTTCCTCAAGGGCAGGTTGGGCTATACCAGTGTGGCAGTGAACTTGTGACGAGGGTCGGGTTGCAGTGTACGCAACCTTTTCCCCATCCTCTGAGATCATTTCAATAGATTTCTTAGTGCAATCGATAACTCCCTTATACTTGGCCATCCAGTTCATACCGAGTACCACTTCTATCCCTTTGGATCCCAGCACTATAAGATCAGCATGAAAAGTTTTCCCTTGAATTTCTACTGGTACCTCATTGCAAACTAGGTTGGCTTTAGTACTATCCCCAGGTATTTGTACTAACATAGGGTTGTGCATACGGGAATGCTTCATACCACTTTTCTCAGCAAACGGTTTAGTGACAAAGGAATGTGATGCACCAGAATCAAACAGTACTGCGGCTGGTACCGAGTTGACAGGAAACATACCCATCACCATGTCTGGTGCCTCCTGAGCTTCTGCAGCATTGATATGGTTCAGGTGTCCCTTCATCCTATTCTGCCGTCCAGTGGAAGGACCATGGTTCATCTTGGTTGCAGCAGGCTGGACTGGAGCAGTAGCTTTGTTGGGGCACTCGCGAGCGAAGTGACCCTCATTTCCACAGGCAAAGCAACCTCCAGAAGGCTTTGAGCTTGGGTTTGGTTTGGGAGCATTGTTGGTGTGGTTCCCATTTCCTCCATTGTTACCTCCATAGCGGTTTCCATGATTATTCCCAGAGTGATTACCATGGTTACCACCATAGCTGTTTCCTCCGTACCTTGGTGCATACGGTGCAGGGTGATTGTAGTTGTTGGGCCTTGGTGCATAGTTGTGGCTGGGGCGGGGTGCATAAGCAGGCGCCTTGTGGGTTGGTGGCCTCGCATACGGAGTGTTGCGAGTCCTCTGAGCACTAGGCCCTCCATGAGCAGTCATCTTTCTCTTGCGGTTATCATCAGCAGATTTCCGCTTGTGCTCCAGCACCATAGCGGCATTAGCAAGAGTCTCCATGTCCTGGAATGGAACCACTACTAGAGAGCACTGGAGCTCATCATCCAGCCCATTTAAGAACCTCTCCTTCTTCTTAGCATCAGTATTAATATCATCCTGTGCATACCGGGACAGAGTAGTGAAATTCTCCCAGTATTCAGACACCGGCATACTTCCCTGCTTCAGATTTAGAAACTTCTCCCGCATAAGTGCCATCATTCCCTGGGGAATGTGATACTTGCGGAACCTTGCAGAGAATTCCTCCCAGGTGAACACGTGACCAGCAGCAACAGTCTCACGTGTAGTTTCCCACCAGGTCCTGGCAGGACCAGCGAGAAAATGGGAGGCCAACAGGACCTTATCATTCTCATCAACCGAAGCAACTTCCAGCTTGTTTGCAATGGTGCGGAGCCAGTCGTCAGCATCGAGAGGCTCCACAATCCTGGTGAAAACTGGGGGGTTGGTGTGCTGAAAGTCTCTCAGTCTCGAGCGAGCACCATTTCCATTGCCATTGCCATTATTGTTGGCGGCAGCAGCTAGCTGTTGCAGAGCGGTAATGGTAGCTGCACTCTCATCTCGGCTGGCCTGGCGATCTTCCATCAGTAGGGCCAACATCGCCTCCACTGTGGGTGGTGGTGGCGGTGGGGGTTCGCGACGGGGTGCCATGCTGAAGTGAAACATGTGTAAGTCTAAGAAATAAATTCTTGTTTTTGAAAACCCAGTACCTTAATATTTAAACAAAAGGAATACTAGCGATATGTTTCAAAAACAAGAGCGGGGCAGTCGCAAACTTGAATGAAATGAACGCAAAGTAGTGACAATCAACAGAAAACCAAGCCAAACATTTCATTCATCACCATAATTAAACAGAGTTCCTTACATTACACACACACATCACAAGCCATATCATACAAGGAAGGCTTCATCGAGCTACAGGGGGTGCGATTGGTGGGGTCATCGCAAGGCTACTACTAGCAAACTATCTAGCAAAACGATCTAGCATACCTAACTAGTATCTAGACCAGCACCATGTGCTAAGGGTGAGAAGGCAGCGACTACACAGAGTCGTCGCTGTCCCCAACGTCGAAGATACGCTCCTCAGGGTCCTCCTCCTCCTCGTCAAACAGGTCATCATCATCCTGCTCGCTAGCCTCGCTCATATCCATCCCCTCTAAGTCGGAGGGAACATCCTCAATAGGCAGAAGATCCTCAATCTCCCTGTGGAGCTCTGCGGCCTCCTCCTCCAGCTCCTCTACGGCAGCGTCTCTCGTGGCTATGTCGTCACGAGCTATCTGAAGTCTGCCGCGCAGAACGGCGTTAGCCCCCTCCAGGGCCGTCAGTCTAGTGGTGAGGCGTGCACGGCCAAGGCGGGTGGCCCTCAGCTGCCTCCGTAAGGCACGGTGCCTCGCGGTAGTAGCCTCCAACTGCTCCCTCAGCTGGGACAACTGCTGAGCCAGAGCTCCACTCTCCTCCTGGCTGTCGTGAAGCTCAGCCCTCAGCTCGTCAGTCTCGGCTATCAGTGTTTGGTGCACCAATATGCCGTGGAGGGTGTCAAGACGCTGGTCGTCTAGCCTGGTCTGAGTGCGGTGTAACAGAATCTCCATCTCGTCCAAGTGTGGACCAACAGTGGTAAAGTCTGGCTCAACAGGAAGTGGTATGCCATCCTCATCACGTCTCCCAATCAGCTCGAACCGGGAACCGATGAACATATACTCCCCGATGTGCGCCAGACGTGCTACTGACTCCTGTATCACGCGCACCGCAGCCTCGTTCCAAGAACGATCAACAGCACGGTACACGTAGGCCTCCACTGTCGGGCTAGCCAGAGGTGCGCGGATAGTGACCTCCGCGTACCAGTCTCCCTCCAGAGGTGCCCCGACAACTAGTCCTCCTCGCAGCTCCGGAAGTGGCCGTCCCAACACAGTAGCCATAGATACTAGCCTCTCCTCGAAAAGGAAAGACTCGCCACGTGGACGTCCCAACTGAAAAGCCACGGTGATGTCCACGTCCATCTACACAAAATTTTAAGTAGCTTAAGTTAGATACAGGTGTGCAAAGTTTTAGGTTCATGCAAGAAATAACCTTAATGCAAGTAGAGTCTAACCCAGAGAGGTGGTGGGATATAGGGAATAGTTTTATACTTAGTCATATATCCAATATTTTTGTATTAGTAACTTAGATTATCGGAGTATACACTAACGTCCATGCTAACTAAGGTCTCCTAGAGTCAGGATGGCTCTGATACCAACTTTGTAGAGGCCCCAGACCGGTAGGTCCAGAACCCCTCATATGCATTCATTCACGATCCCAGAAGAACCAGTCGTGAACAACATACGTAGTTGGCATACAGAATACATCATCCATTACACGAATATAGAGTCTTACATAAATGGTCACATGACCAAGTTCTTGATAACTGTCACGCAGGACAGACATTCAAAGTAAACACAGCGGAAGACGATAAGCATAGCGTAGTAGAACCCGAGTCACGCCTCATCCTACAGGCTGCTGACTGGGAGACGATCCTAACTCGCAGGGCCATCAGCGTAGAACTCCTCCTCATAGTACTCCTCCTGAGGTGGCTCCTCGTAGTCTGATAAGTAGATACCAGGGGCGAAACCAAATGAGTACATTTGAATGTACTCAACAAGACATCCTTTATTAGCTTACAATAATGCATACATGCTTATTTTGTGGAGTGGGTAGGCCATACTTATGGTTCAGCTACCCATGACAGATAAAAGATTTGCCATGGTTGATTCTTCAAGTTTACCTCTTTGTAAACAAAATCATTTAAAGTAAGGTAGTTCTGCTCTCGTAGATATCACATATCTTGGAGGTTTTATAATTCTTTTTGGAAAAGAAAGTTTTTCTTTTCAGAAACTTTTAGTGATAGTTTCTTTCTCATCGGTATCTCACAGATACCAAGTCATTCCTCCATAGTACCTCTCAGGTACCAAAAGCCTTCCTTAAAAACCTCTTTTGAAAAGTTGACACAATACTAGCTACATGGCCATTCAACCGTCCATATCCGAGGACGCGGCTATCTCGAAATAGTTTTACTCTGCAGAGGTGTACACATTTCCACTAGATCCAGAGTCTGCCATGAACCAACCATGGACTGTTCCCAACCTATGAGAACGTCAGATAACTGGTCTTGACTATCCACTCTGTACAAGCTAGTACATGACTATCTCTTCAATTGGGGTTTCCCCTCCCTGGCAAGCCATGTCCCACACCGCCAAACAGGAGACCCAACTGCTGCATCCGGAGGGAAAGTTAATCCCACACTTTAGATGTCCCGTATACTCACTCCTAGCGACATTTCGGTTCGGAGGATCCAATCCCCTATAGCCTTTGAGATAGCACATATACTAACCCTAACAAGTTTTTAATCAAGCCCCTACCCATATTGGGGTAAAGTGGCAGTACGATAATGGTTGTCCAGCGAAGACTAGGTTATGTGTCTTTTGTAAACATTTCTCATAAAATTTCCCATCATAACAATCCTTCCGGCAGACAGGGTCTCACCCTTCCTCCGGGTTTTCCTTCCATAAGGCATTTGTTTACAAAAACACATTTTATTTAGTTCATTTAAGAACTCAAGTTTTAAGTAGGTGTATGGTATTTATATACCATTTAGTGTCTAAGGGCTTGGTAATACCAAGTTGACTATGATTATGAGTCCTTATACTAGTAGTATTAATAGTAGTAATAGGATTCACACAAAAATAGTTTTGAAGGTATAGTTTTGTAAAAACTTTCAGAAGTGAAAAGCATGCATGATAGATAATGATAAGTAGTGATACAGCAAGCATTAGGATGGCTTGCCTTGGTACAAGTGATGGTCCTGGTCCTGAAAGTAACAGGAGTTGCAATACCCTTCTTCAGCAATTCCTTCCTCCTCGTTTTCTAACGTCGTAAAAAGAAATAAGGACACACTTTCAGAACCAAGCAAGGAAAGCAATGCTACAAGCAATACATACAGCAAGCAATCAAGAAGTACCACCCAAAGTTCTCAATTTTTCCCTAAAGAAAAATTGGCATAAAAACTATAGTTGGAAAATCTGCTTTTTCCTAGTGCTTATGTGTGGCCAAAACAATGATTCTTAGTTAAGAACATTGTGGACCAGTGGGATATAGCACATGCTACTGGACAGTAGGGTGTCCCATAAAACACATTTTGATGCCTAAAAATTCCCACAACAATTCTTATGGCTAGCACACATAATTGGCTAAATTACTCAAGTAGTGAAATAAGCTCATGACAACAAGTCAACCTATTTTCCACTATGAGGTAAACATACCAGTGGGTGTTCCACTAGTAAAATGCTCACCAAGAGGTTAATAAGCCTCTGGTCACTTTTATAAAAGTGCTAAAAACAACAAACAAACACCCACAACTCCTACTCATACTAGTAGAAAATTTAGGAAAACTACTAGACTAGTTTTAGACTACACTAGCTAATGTTATGCACAAGTGTGCAAGCTTTCAGAGGCAAAATACCCCTCTAACCAGTACCATAAATGCTACTGGATATTACAAAAATAACATAAAAAACATAGCTAGGAAACAAGGAAAAATATGCTTAAAAAGCTACACCTGTGAGGAGATTTATTTCTAGTCACTCAAGTGCTACTCATGCTTTTGTGCTATTTAATAGGAAATCTACCAGAGGTGAAAACCCTAAGGAAATACTGCCACAAGTACTTTTCATCCTCTGGTTTCAATACTAAAGAGTCATAATTTTCCCTAGTGGAAAACAAGACACAAAAACATACATGAATATTCTAGTGTGAAATCTAGTCCTTAAGCATTTCTATTTTAAACCTATTTCAACCACAAACATCAAGCATCCAGAGGTGTTATAAACAAACTAACAGCACCTAAGTGGTACTGGTTCCATGGAAAACAATCTAGCAACTAGCCTAAAGATTCATTTAAATATCTACTCAAAACATACATAAAAATCTAGCTATTAGCAAGACATATGCATGGAAAACTAGTTCTAAAATGCTACCATTCAAACCATTTATTCTAACATGCTCATATAACTTGTATACATCATAACCACAATGGAAAACAACATAACAAGCAAGATCACATCATTTGCAACTCACAGAAGTAACATACAAAGCAAGATCTATAATAAAAAAAAATAGACAGAAAGTAACCAAAACTTGTTCTGTCTCTCTATAATTTTCTGTGGCTCCAAAAAGTAAATCCTTCTAGGATGTGATAGTCCTTACCACTACAAAGCCTCTCCAACTTGCCTCACTCAAAAATAATATCCCAAACTCCCTCTAAAAATCATGGAATAGCCCACTGATGTTTTACCAAAATGGATGGCATTTCCAAATGGTAACTCACCTTGATGCAAACTAAAATTCTATGGGTAGGTATTTGAAAGGGCTTTCCAAAACAGTTGAGTTTGCTCAAAAAGGTTTTGTATTTTTGAAGTTCTATTCATTTCCATTTTTAGGGTACTGTCTGGCATATGATTTTTAGAAAAATCATAAAAACTCAAAACAAGTTTCTGCCAGTGGGATATGGTTGCAATTTTGTATGCCTAGTAGCACAAAAATTATCAAGGCAAAATAAATTTATATGCTACCTTTTCTAAGCCTAAAGCTAACACCTAAATTAATCTGCCAGAAAAAGGTATTTTTGTTTTTAACCTAAAACTGCCCAACGGGCCAGATCCGCAGCGCGCGGCCCAGTTAACGCGGGGCGCAGCCCGCGAGCACGCGCGCGCGCGCGAAATGCACGGTTCAAAGGGGGCCGTCGATTCGCAGATCGACGGTCCCTGTTCTTTCTTCCTCCCCGCGCTTCCCTCCTCTCTCTCTCTCTCGACCCGCGGACGAACACGTCACGGGCGCGCACGGCACGGGCTAGTGGCTCACCTAGGGGGGCTGTGGAGCGGTGGGCGACGGCGGTGGGGTTGTGGGGTGCCGGTGGCGCGGCGTTGGCGAGGATGGAGCTCTCCACGTCCGCCTCCTCTCTGCGACGGCGAAGCGGGCACGGCGACGACGGCGCGGGGCAACCTGCAAACGAGGGAGGGCAGGGGGATGTCAGGGAGGTGCGCTAGCTCCAGGGGGTCGCAAAGGAAGAGAAACGAGGGTGGGAGGTGCGGTGATCGCGGCTGCCACCTCGATCCCGATCTGCTCGGCCTGGGAATGGGCGCGGCTCGCCTCGCTTGCAGAGAGCGAGTGAGCAAGCGAGAGGGCTATGGGGTGGTTGAGTGCGGCGAGGAGAGCGTGCTGGCGAGAGGGTTTGGCCACTAGGGCTTTGTAGGCACGAGGCCAAGGTGGGGGTGCTCGGGTACCTTGGCATGGGCATGCCCTTGCCCTTTGGGGTTTCTCCAAGGTTGGCCACGGTTCCAATTGGCTCCAAGGGGTCAAGCCAGTACCATATGGTGAGCTAGGCCACAGCAAGGGTCAAGGTATGGGCAAAAGAAAAGAATAACACTATTTCAACCACTCTAATGACATCACATATTAGTCAAAAGCCACCTCAGTTTTCTCCCTTCCTATCCAGCCAAAAAGGGATCCAATGCCACCTTCTAGAAGGTTACTAACATGGTTTTCGAATTGGCAAGGTGGCCTGGCTTGGATCAGTGCACAAAAGCTAAAAACATCAAGTCCAAAAGTGTATTCACTGTTCTGTCAGAAAAATTCAGTTAGGCAGTGTTTCTGAATTTTTCTAAGTGCTGGAAAAGCAGACAGAGATAGCAAAAGTTGGTCTTGTTTTCACCAAGCAAACCAGCTCTAAAATGAGTGATTTAAAATGCTCAACAAAGAACAACTATCCAAGTTTCAGATCCAACCATTTGATTTGAAAAAAGATGGGTTTATGGCTCTGAAAATAAATGGCAAAGTAGGTACATTCTCTGTTTTTAAAATGCTCAGATTTCTGTCTTAACAAGATGGCTCAAAAACCATCTTGGCATTGTGTGTTAATTTTCTTTGTAGGTTTTTTCCAAGAGTGTAGTTTTGTTGTACTCATATCAGAGAGTAGTTTTTATCAAAGAAAAACCCTAATTGGATAATCCTTGTGATGGAAAACAAGGGTTGAAAACAGCTACTTGGCTGTTTTTCAGGGCAAAAATTATATTGGAAAATCTAATGGAATCTTTTCCAATTAATTTTAATTCAAGTTCAAGATGATTCCCAAACATTAATAACACATTTTCAAGTTGAAACAAAGGGTCACCTCAAGTCTTGAAAAATAATCTCATAAGAGCCTTAGTGGAAAACATGGGAAAACAATTATAAAGCAATGTGTTTCTTAGGAGAAAAACTCCTCAAGTGAGTGAAAAGAAACACACCACTAATATTGCATAGATAAACATCAGTACACAACATGTTGTCCACTTAATTGCATTACAAAGGTCTTAAGAGACTTGCTAAAATACTATTATACAAGTGCTTAAAAACAGGGATGTGACAGTTGGTTCGTTCTCGTCCTCAGGAAGACGCCATTTCCCCTGAAGCACCAGGCCCTCCTTTTCCATGTTTGGAAGGAGAGCCGGTGGAATGTTGCAGGCAATCCAATTGCCTGCAGATTCCGCCTCTTCATCCGCTCCGGCGGCGGCGGCGGCGGCGAGCTCGTCACCGACGAGCTGGATCTTTTCCTCCGCCGTTTCAGGAGCAAACGGCGGGGAAGCGGCGGAGCTCGCACCCGCAACGTCCGCGGCAGCGGAAAGGTTTTCTCCGCCCGCCGCGGAGGCCGTGGTTTTCTCCGGCTCGTCGCCGGTGTGCTATGGTGACCCCAACTGTGGATCCACGTCACCGATGAGGTCGTCGATGACGGCGCGAGTGGGCGAGGACGGAGAGGATGCCATTTCTGGGCGGCGCGTTGCGTTCCGGCGTGCTTTGAAGCTAGGTGCGCTCGGGGCAGTGCTTCGCTCGAGGAGCTCGTTCGCGTCAATGGCGTGGACAGTGAGGAGTGCGGAAGATTTTCGATGAGGACGAGGATGGCTATTTATAGCTAGAAATCCGTCAAGATACGTGCCAACGGCTATTTGACCGTTGGATGTTTAGCGCGTGTCACTCGCCGGAAAATCCGGGAAATAAAACGACAGGGAAATAATGACTATCTCCTCGTTTCCCGTGAGAATCTGTCAGAGATACGCTGCAGGGTTTCCCGCGTGAAACCCAAACGTCCCTTGCGTCAGCATGATTTAGGCGCCGACGTAAGGAGTTCCTTTTCCGCGAAGGATCGTGAGAGAAAAGCCGGATTTTCAGGATTCCGAGTTTCATGTTACCATCTCTTTCAAAAGAAGAATAAGAAGAATCAAGACTGCTGACTCGATATTTCTCGGACAAAGTATATTTGGCGAAAGACAGAGAATCAGAGTTTTAATCCTTCTTGGGGGCTACTGTCGGATATATACCAAATAGGGGTATATAAGATGGTAGATAAAGTGCCGGATTACCAGGGTGGCCTAAGTGGTAGTGGGCTCAGGTTCATTAGGCGGCCCAGTAGCCCGACGCACAGAAGCTGGATTCTAGAAGAACCCGGATCACGGCCCAGGTGATATGGCTTGGAGGAGAAGACGGATTCCTTGCTTTCCAAGTTACGAGTTACCGTAGTCCTCTAGGTTTCCTATTCTGTAAGCCCTAATCTGGCTATTATATAAAGCCGGACGGGAGATAGATTAAACAAGGAACAAATAACAGAGAAGCTCTACGCCAACTCGCCGAGAAGCTCATCCTCGTCGAGTAGCTTAGATCTAAACCCTCACGTTGTAACCCTGTTGACGGGCTTTAGTCCCGATTAGTGATAAGTGCAGGAGTAGGCACGTCGTACTGTCGCGACGTACCGAACCTGGGTAAATCCTGTGTTCTATGTTTACTACGCGATCCCGTTACCCCACGTCTCTACCGTAGTCTCATGGCACCCCCGTCTATGAAAACTACTACGATGTCTCGACACTAGGCATCTAATGTCCATACCTCTCGTGTGCGCCTCATGCTTAGGCTGTGGTAGCGCCTTTGTCAACGGATCTGCAATGTTTGCATCCGTGTGTACTTTGCATAACTTGATATCACCTTGTTCGACAAACTGGCGAATGAGGTGGTACCGCATGAGTATATGTTTGTTCTTCTGGTGTTGTCTAGGTTCCTTGGCCTGTGCGATAGCACCATTGTTGTCACAATATACGTCCAAAGGATTGGACGCGCCCTGAACCACACCAAGATCTATCAGGAGGTTCCTGATCCAAACAGCTTCCTTTGCCGCCTCTGAGGCAGCAATATACTCAGCCTCTGTTGTAGATGCAGACACCGTATCTTGCTTGGAACTCTTCCAGCTTACAGCTCCTCCGTTCATTACGAACACGTATCCCGATTGCGAACGAGAATCATCTGAGTCGGTGAGATAACTCGCATCCGTGTAACCCTTTACACTGAATTCCTCATCACCTCCATAAACTAGGAACATTTCCTTAGTATTTCTCAAATACTTAAGGATGTTTTTAACCGCTGCCCAGTGGGCTTCGCCAGGGTCAGCCTGGTATCTGCTCGTAACACTTAGAGCATAGGAAACATCTGGCCTAGTACAAATCATGGCATACATGATGGATCCGATTGCCGAAGCATACGGGATCACACTCATCCGACTTCGCTCATCAGTCGTCGAAGGACACTGAGTCTTGCTAAGTTTTATGCCATGGGACATTGGTAAGAATCCCTTCTTGGACTCTTCCATTTTGAATTTCTTCAAAACCTTGTACAGATATGTACTCTGACTCAATCCAATGAGCCGCCTGGATCTATCTCTATAGATCCTGATTCCTAATATGTAAGTTGCCTCACCCAAATCCTTCATTGAGAAACTCCTTTCCAATGACTCTTTGGTTTCTTGCAACATCATGACATCATTTCCAATCAGCAATATGTCATCCACATATAAGATTAGAAAATTTACTTTGCTCCCATTAAACTTCTTGTATAAACAAGAATCATGATCGCTCTTGATGAAGCCAAACGATTTGACTACCTCATCAAAGCGAATGTTCCAACTCCGAGATGCTTGCTTCAACCCATAAATGGATTTCTGAAGTTTGCATACCTTGTCAGCATTAGCCGGATCGACAAAACCTTCGGGCTGTATCATATACACGTCCTCAGTTAAATTTCCATTAAGGAAAGCCGTCTTGACATCCATCTGCCATATCTCATAGTCGAAATAGGCTGCTATGGCTAACATGATCCAAATTGATTTAAGCATCGCTACGGGCGAGAAGGTCTCATCGTAGTCAACTCCTTGAACCTGTCGGAACCCCTTCGCGACAAGTCGTGCTTTATAGACGGAAATATTTCCATCCATATCAATTTTCTTCTTAAAGACCCATTTGCACTCGACGGGTCTTGCACCGCCAGGCAGATCAACCAAATTCCAAACTTGGTTTTCATCCATGGACTTTAATTCGGATCTCATGGCTCCAAGCCATGACTCGGAATCAGATCCCACCATCGCTTCCGAATAAGTTGCCGGCTTATTACTGTCTGACAGTAAAACATCTCGAGCACTCTGTAATCTGGCAGATCTCCGAGGTTCAGGTGCTGTAACCGGTGTAGGTACCACGACCGGCTCAGCCTCTAAGGCCATTGCCGACTCGCCCCTAGATGGTTCCTCTCGAATTTCTTCGAGTTGCACCGTGCTCCCACTGACTTCCCGACTGAGAAACTCTTTCTCAAGGAAGACACCATTCCGAGCGACAAACACTTTGCCCTCTTCCCGTTTGTAGAAGTAGTACCCCAAGGTTTCCCTCGGATACCCCACGAAAATACACTTATCCGACTTGGGCGTGAGCTTTTCCGACTGAAGTCGCTTGACAAATACCTCACAACCCCAAATCTTAAGAAAAGACAAACTTGGCTTTTTGCCCGTCCACATCTCATGTGGTGTCTTCTCTACTGACTTTGATGGTACTCTGTTTAGTGTGAAAGCTGCAGTTTCTAGACAATAACCCCAAAATGATAAAGGTAGATCTGTACGACTCATCATTGATCGTACCATGTCCAACAAGGTACGATTTCTCCGTTCCGATACACCGTTTCTCTGCGGTGTAACCGGCGGAGTGAGTTGAGGAACTATTCCACAACTCTTTAGATGGTCATCAAACTCATGGCTCATGTACTCGCCCCCACGGTCCGACCGTAGAAACTTTATTTTCTTGCTGAGTTGATTTTGTACCTCACTCTGGAATTCCTTGAACTTTTCAAAGGCTTCCGACTTGTGTTTCATTAAATAGATATATCCATACCTACTCAAATCATCAGTGAAGGTAATGAAGTACTCATAACCACCTCTAGCTGTCGTGCTCATTGGTCCACATACATCACTATGTATTAGTTCCAACAAGTCGGACGCCCTTTCACAACTCCTTGCAAAAGGTGTCTTGGTCATCTTGCCTAGTAGGCATGATTCGCATGTCTCGAATGACTCTAAGTCAAACGAAGTTAGAAGTCCATCATCATGGAGCTTCTTCATGCGCTTCCAACTTATATGACCAAGCCGACAGTGCCAAAAGTAAGTCATATTCAGATCATTTGGTTTCAACCTTTTAACATTTATGTTATAGACTGATTCACTATCAAGATTTAAAATAAATAACCCGTTCTGAACGGGTGCAAAGCCATGAAACATATCTTTCAAATATAAAGAACAACCATTATTCTTAATATTCGACTCATAACCTTGTCTCATCAAACATGAGGCGGAAGTAATGTTTCGACTAAGCGCTGAAACATAATAACAATTATTTAGTTCCAAAATAAATCCTGAAGGTAAATGAAGTTGCATCGCACCGACTTCCAACGCAGCGACTCTCGCCTTGTTGCCGACCCGAATGTCAACCTCTCCTCTTGCCACGCTCCTAGTTCTTACCAGTCCCTGCAACGAGTTGCATATGTGAATAACTGATCCGGTATCATATACCCAAGAACTATTAGGCGCATCAGCAAGATAAATGTCTATAACATTGCACACAAGCGTACCTGAGTTGGAAGTCACACCTCCACTCTTGGCTCTGTCAGCCAAATACTTGGTGCAGTTCCTCTTCCAGTGGCCATCTTGCTTGCAATAGAAGCAGTTGGCTCCGGCTGTAGGAGAAGGTTTAGTATTTGAGGGAGCACTCTGGACAGGGCCATGGGTGCTACCTCCTGACTTATCCTTCTTCTTCTTAGTCCAATAACTCTTCTTGAACTTTGCCTTATTCTGCACAATCAACACTTGACTGGTGCCTTTCTTGATATCAGCCTCTGCCGTTTTGAGCATCCCATGTAATTCAGTGATACTCTTATCCATACCATGCATATGGTAGTTCGAGATGAACGAACCATACGCACTAGGAAGAGAGTTCAGAATTATATCAGTAGCGAACTCTTCGTTAATTGGGAAGCCCAGCCGATCCAAAGACTGTATGTAACCAATCATCTTGATTACATGCGGACTCAGTGGATCGCCGTTTTTCAGCTTACAGCCAAGCAAAGCTTGAGAGACTTGATACCTCTCAGTCTTTGCTTGAGCCTGGAACATACTTTTGAGGCTTTCGATCATATCGTAGGCCTCAACATTCTCGAACTGCTGCTGCAAGTCCGGTTCCATGTGTGCAAGCATAAGACAGCTAATCTCCGTAGACTCATCTCTAGTCTTACGGTAGGCATTCGTGACTGCGATAGTCGCATCGTCATCTGGCTCTTCTGGAAGTGGAGTTTCTAGAACATGTTCTTTCTTTTCATGCTTGAGGACTATCCTCAGATTACGATACCAGTTGGTGAAATTAGTTCCATTAAGCTTATCTTTCTCTAGGATTGACCTCAACGCAAACGCGGACAACTGAGGAAGGTTGCTAGGTGTCATTGATCTACAACAGAAAATACGCAAAAACACTTAAGACATGTATTCATAAAAGAGCAGGCATATTAAACGCTTTAATACTTATGCTCCCACTAGAACCAACATCCCTCCGATGGTTGCTAAGTGATTCAAGATCCTAAATAAGCAAGCCGACTAGTGAGCTTTAGCATCACCGCTAACCGTCAAGTGATCTAGGTAGGCAACACCTTGCCAATCGTATCCAATACGACTCCTGTTAGTTGGGTGACATCACATGCCCCGGCTCCCAGCCTACCTCGCCCGAGCCCCACAACCGTTGTGATGGACTCGTCTAGATTACCAAGTGCTTCTGCTTGTAAGAGTCCGACCCAAACCCACCTAACCGGAAAGAATTGGTAGCACCTCAATTTTATGAGCCCACTACCAAGAATGTCCGACTTGTGATGGTGCAGCACTGGCGGGGCGACCGACTAGACCTTCTTTGAGGGATTAAAGAATCTACCAACTATCTAAATAGAGGTAAATAGAGACATAACAATAACACAAATAAAGCAATTATAATGTGAAATGGTATGACTCTCTTCATGGTGATCTCCATCTCCACGAAGCTTGCAAGTCGGCTCGTGCCAACTCTTGTCACGTGCCATCTTGCTCCATGTAGCCGACTTGTACATCGACTTGCATGCCTTCCGGGTTCTCCAACAAGCTACACTAGCTAGTAAATCAAAATTTACATAGAGAATCCGACACGTAGGCCGGTATACAATAAAATGACAGCACCTAGGCTCCAGCCGGCTGACATAAACATGATACGCAGATCATGTATGGATTACACACATCACATGCACATAAGCCATACCATTCACAACTTCCTGCAAAAACAAGTTATGCATAGATACGATATCTACCGGCGTTGTGAAACTCGCAACGACATCTAAGGCGCTACGACAGGGCGAAGCCGGCGGTCCCTCTAATGCATAGTATCATGTAGTAATATCATAGTCACATATTATTTATTGCTTTGTAGAATCCCAATATAAATATGTGTACAAGATTTAGTTGTTAATAAAATATCTAGTTTTATGTGCTATGATACTGTAACATAGGTAGATACCACTATCATCTCTTTCTTCATTAATTGTTGTGCCACATTAGATTTTTGCCAATATGGTATGCATGATACTATCTATGATACCCCAACTACGGCTAGGACTTGCTATCCGGGGGGATTTCAAAGCATTGCAGCAACTCATTTCCTACGCATGTGCTTGGTACAAGAAGAATTAAATCGCGGGGGATTACCAAGGACCGAGCTGCCAGTTGTGAACAACACCGTAGAGGATCTGATACACGAGACGAACAAACTACCTATGCCCAAGACCAAGAGTAGAATCAAGATGCTAGGTTGCCTTGTATGGCAAGAATGAGCTTAGTAAGGCGTTGTAAACCCTTTTTGAGATAGTAAGGCTGGTTATAGTGGAGAGTAACTAATAATAGTAATATGGTGTTGTTAGTAGTCTATGTTATTACCTTCATAGTGGGGAGTAACATATAAGTGGTGTCATGCAAATATGCATTTATTAAGTTGTAGACACATAGTGCATTGAAATATGTGATGTGATGGTAACTAAGAGTAGCTATGATACCACTGTTGGAACGCGTAGAGATAAACGAAAACTTTTCCTACGCGGTACTTCCAAGATCTAGCCGAGGTAGAAGGCCACGATGATTACCACTAGACGCGCGGTTGCGGATTATCGGTGAAGCGCGTCGGGGCAGTGCAGTCCCACGATCCGGTCCGGCCGATCCAATCCCTCGAACGTCGAAGTGCTGAACGTACAGCACCTCTGCCGGTATCCACACGTACGAGGAGGAGCTCCGACGGCAGACTGCTAGGTCTGGTGCGACGGCTGGACTGAGTGGGGCTAGGGTTCCCAACGCATGGGAGAGTGGACTAACGTGCCCGCTAGGCAACCTGCGCCCCTCTTTATATAGCGTATGGTAATGGGCTTCACAACACTTGTGGTCCATTCCCTATGTGAGTCCGACTCACAAAACCAGTCCATTTCCGGTTCGGGTCCAACCCGACCAATACTTGCACCCGCTCTTAAGTGTGCGACCCTGCAGGCTCATGGCGACTTGGACACGATTGGAGTCCTACTCTCAATCGATCAATCGGTAGCGGCTCCTAGCAGAACGTGCCGACTCCCAAGTTCCATTGAGTCATGATGACATACCTTTCAATGTGATATTCATCTTAGTCCTTTTTGCCTCACGATATACCTTGTCGAACTATAGGCGATTTATCGTCATCCCTTAAATAGTTCAACTCTCTTCTCGATCAGTGATATGCGATTCATCTGACTAACTCTTAGTCAACCGACACAGTTAACACTTAACTGAGTCGTGCATGGCCATGCTTCCTGAATCATATCACTGGAGAGGGCCCAGAGAATATCTCTCCATTAGGAGGGGCAAAATCCCATCTTGATTATCCACATCACGCAGTTTGCTTCTCATTCGACCCGAACTCTGCCTTTATAGTTGCCTCGTCACATAACAACGTTTGACAGAACCTAACTCGGTGATCCACAACTCGGATTGTGCGACAATCTCAGGTCTAAGGATTACATTGATTGAGACATGCAAATGACGACTTGATCGTTGCATCTCAATGTGGGTCAGTCCGACTTGCTAAACTCTTTAGCCAAGTCCGTGAACGTTGGAATGACATCACCATGCTCATGACAAGTGGAACCGTGTCATCAGCCAACACTCACATTAGTCTAGGGTGTGTGTCCAGCACAACCTTAACGACCAAGGACAATTAGTATGAACAACATGAATACATAGTTCCACAATCGAATCACATATTCAATGACATATATCAGATGTTCAAACCAAAGGACAACTTAATAAATTTATGAATACATTGGGAATTACATCATCTATGATTGCCTCTAGGGCATATTCCCAACAACACCACCATCTCTCCACATTAATTATTTGTCACGTCAGATTTTTTGCCTACATGGTGTTGATGTTACTACTTAGGGCCTCTTCGAATCACAGGGTTGAAAAACACAGGAATATGAAAACATAGGAATCTCACAGGTTTGTATGCGTAAAACAGAGGAACCGAAAACAGAGGAAAACTGCAAGATTAGTCGTTTGGATGAAACGCAGGAAAAGTGCCTTGAACCTACGCACTTGAGTCTAAAAAAAGGTTGAAGTGGATGTTCAAAATCCTATGGAATTGAGGCATAGCAATCCAATCCATAGGAATTTAGGTAGTATCATTCCTTTGATCCAAAGGCATTCCATAGAAAATAATCCTAAGGATTGGAATCCTCCAAAAATCCTACGAAATTCCTACAATCCAAAGAGTGCTTTAGTTACTCCCCACTATGACTAGTCTAATGCAAGTAGGGAGTTTTCAAAAAGTAAAAAGTAATGTAAGTAGGTAGTTCGTGGAGAGTGGCTTGAAATGAATGGAGTAACTACATAGCTATGTGTATGTGAATTGGATCGAAAGAGTTTGGGAGGATTCAGGCTAAGACCCTAGACTAATTCCACTATATTTCATGAATTTGCCGAGTTGATCATCTAGTACTTATTCTGACTTTTGTGGCAAGATCATGTTCAAACGGACCTAGGAAGAAACACAATTTTAACCAATCCAAACTCTTGTAAACTAATATGCGTGTTATGTCGATTGAGACCGGTAAAGTAAAAAAACAAACCGAATCATCATGAAAGAAAAGATAACCATGGTGATCAAGAAACTAATATGCTAGTAGTAAAAAATATTGTACGTCCCCATAATATGGGAGCCCGACTAAATTTGGCAACGGGCCCCATTCCCCGATCCCGGTGGTTAATTCACCTATTAGGGGACGGTTTTGGTTAACGTTTAATCCCCATGGTGCTGGTTGGGCAAACGGGGGCTGGGGATGGATCACCACTATCCCCGTGGTTACCCGTTAGTTCCCCACTAGGCCACATGAGAATCTAGGGGTATGTCATACATATGAAACCCTAAATCTCACATTTGTGCTCACATTTCCCCTCCCGTCCACAGCTGCCATAACTCCAATGCCCATCTCCAATCGACCGCACGCCGTCGGCCTCGCTCTCTAATCTGCATATCTTCCATCCCGTACAGTCTTCACTGACACGACCGCATTGGCATCATCTATTCCATCCAACAATTTTGCCTCTCAACAACCTTTGCATCGTCTCACTACCGCCGCCTCGTATCTCAGCGCGGAAGCATTGGAATCCAAGGAGGTGCCCTCAGTTTTTGTACTCATTGTCACTAGCTTAGCGGGAATGGGGATGGTTATTTGATCCCCGATGGTTATTTGATCCCCGCTGGGGACGGGGATGGTAGAATCCTGTGACAGTTAGTGGGGATGGGGATGGTAAAAAATTTATTTGATGGGATGGTTATGGTTGAGCAACCGTTGCCAAATTTAAGCCCGACCTGAGATGGACAGATGGTCTATT